>ML664186.1:14225803-14396025 GCA_007570785.1 Antilocapra americana | reverse complement strand
GAAGCCCCGGTCGGGTCCGCGACAAGATGGCGGCTGTTGATTCCTCAATTAAAAAAAAAAGAAAGTTTTTTTTCTTCTCTTTCCAGAGCCTGAACGGGGAGGGGGAGGGGGCGGGGCACGCCGGTGCGTCACCCCCCCGCGGCGTCACTACGCACGGCCCCCGCCCCGCCCCCTCCACCTGCGCCGGTCGCGGCGGAAAGAGCCGAGCGCTCTCGGACGGAAAGGGCCGAAGGCGCGGCCGCCGTGCGTCGTGCCGCCGGGCGGCTGGGCGGCTGGGCGGCGGGGCTGTGGGGTGGCTGGGCTGCCGGGCGGGGGCCGGGCCTGCGGGACGCCGGGCCCCCGGCACCGCCGCCACTTTTGTTCTGACGGCGACTGGGCGGCGAGGGCTCTGGCTGCGGCCTGGCCTCAAGCCGGGCCCCTGGGCGTGGAGTCTGCGCCGTCAGGCCCCGCCTGTCCCGCAGGGCGACTCTGCTCGGTCCCGGCTTCTCACGCCTCTGTCCCGCGACCAGGCCTGGCCACTTCCCTTCGCCGGATGCCAGCGATGTGTCGCGGCCTCTCCAGGTTACATACTGCCCTCTGGTCCGCCAGCGAGCTGGTGCAGTGGGGAAACTGAGGCAGGAAGTGGCGGGGCTGGAATTCGAACGCCCCCACGAGATATGAGAGGGTTCGCCGGGCTTCTGAGCCCCTGTTCCGCAGCCCGACGCGCCAGGTGCGACACCTTCACCTGCCTCGGGAGGTGGTGAGCGCTGTCCCCCAGCCGGACGCGCTCAGCCTGCCCCAGGCCCAGAAGGCCCCATTACATCAGGGCTTAGGGCCTCAACGGCCTTGTTGCGCTCCCTCCACCCCCCCCCACCACCTCCTGGAGCCCTCAGGTGCTCCAGACGGGTGTGGGGTCCCAGGGGGATCGGCCCGCCTGGCCACTCTCCACAGGATGGTTCCACAAAAATCTTAGGTGTTCACACATCTCTCCCCAGCGGTTCTTTTTATCTGCTCCTCAAAACTTGCCAGCGCTTCATCCGAAGTCCTAATCTGAAAGATATCACCAGCAACCTGTTCCCTAAGCCAGAATTCTGTGAGTCAGCGCCGACTCCTCCCTCCCTCTCCACTCACCGAGCAACCTGCCTCCCAGGTCCTTTACCTGGGCAAATGGCTCTTCCTCCCACTGCCCGGCTCTGATAGCATCTCCCTACTAAGTGTCCCTTGAAAACTATATTTCTCCCCATGCAGCACCAGTTAACTTCTTGGAAAAAGCGAAAAAACTCTGCTTCAAAAAAACAGCTTATATAGTGCCTGTGATGGTCTTCAAGTGTCAAGACTGAGTAATCTCATCTTCCTGTACCCTCAGAAACTAATACAACACAGTAAAGCAACTATACCTCAACTAAAAAAAAAAAAAAGACTGAGTGATCTTTCTACTTTTTTCTGTTTATGTATATTGTTCAAAATCTTGACTGCCCCCCTTTGCATCCCTCCCTTTGACTATCCATGCCTTACTCCATCCTTACTTCCCCACACCCACAGTCACTAGGAAGTTCTTACCCCTCAGACCTCTTCATAGTTTTGCAAATGCTATTCCCTGTGCTGAGAATACATATACCTGGCAAACTAACTAATGCCAAGACCTGGTTCAAATAACACCTACTCCAGGAAGCCCTCCCAGCCCAGTTTAGGGCTCCCACAGCACTTGTAGGCATACTTCTGTGAAGGTATACCACACACATGCTCCTTTTTTATCCTTCCTGTTTTTATTTATCTATGAAATAGCCCTTGATAGTGCAGAGGGCATTGCCACTGCACTAGTTTTTTGGGCAAAGAATAAAGAAAGAAATCCCTATCTATTCAAAGAGGCCAAACAACAAGTCCTGGAAATCAGAAACAGAAACATTCAAGAGTCACTCTGTATAAGAAGGCAGGAGGTGTTCAGAATCACAGAATAACAGGGCCAGCAGCAGCCAGTACCCCAGTGTGCCTGTGTGTCCCTCCCACCACAAGTCTGGGAGCCCTGTGAGGACAAGGGCCAGGTCTTAATCACAGCACAGTGCCCTGCAGGAGGCAGGTTTGTAAAATCTGATGAATGAATGAATGAACAGTGTCAGGCTCCCGTGAGGCCTAGAGGTCTCGAGGACACTAAGAAGGTTGGGCTCAAGCCTGAAGCAGCTCCAGGCCATTTCCCCACAGAGGGGACAACGAGTCAGGTCACTGAGAGGCCTCAGCCAGGGCCTGCTCGGGTCAGTAGGAATACCACCAGGCCCTCAGAATTCCTGGGTAAATAGTTTACACAACAGTGGGCACATGAGCTCATGCCATCCCCTCACTCCCAGAGGGGGAAATGGAGGACACTTGTCCCTAAGACTCAGGTAAGTGACCTAGACGTGTCAGGCCTGGGCCTGAAACACAGGTCTTCAAACCTTCAAACCCCATGTTCTTCCGGCCTCCCCACCCTGAAACATACCTGCTCTACAGCCCTTTTTCGGTCTCATTTGTATCCTCCATTCCTCTGGTGTTTCCTGGTATCTGATGTTTCTTTCCTTTCTACGTCTTCTCCCCTTAGTTTGACTCTTGTCAAAGACCACAGCACTCAGATACAGGTGGGGGAACAGCACGGGAGGAAGTACGGCTCCCGCCTGCCCATCCTTAGCCTGGGATCAAGGTTGATGCAGACAAAAGGGACCCAGCAGTGTTGAGTGCCTTCTGTATCCCAGGCCACCCTGCCGTATGCTCCACTCGGATCAGCACTTCCCACAACCCTGGATGGAAACATCACTGTCCTCTTTTTACAGAGGAGGGAATAAGGCCCAGAGGAGAGCCACTCAGTCACTAAAGGGCTCCGTGGGGCTGCAGACATGAGACTGCCTGCTCTCTCCAGTCTCAGAGGCCATGTCACCAAGGAATCCCCATTTATAGGATGCTTCAGGGCCAGGAGAGGAGCAAGAGGTAGAAACAGATCAGAAGAGGTTTCCTGGGAAAAGTTTGTTCACATTCATCAACTGATGAATGGATAAATGTAACGTGTTATAGCCACACAATGGAGTATTATTCAGCCACACAAGGAATAAAGCATGGACACAGCTTTATGGATGGACCTCGAGAATGTGATGCTCAGTGAAAGAAGTCATCAAAAGACTGTATATTGTATCATTCCACTTATACAAATGTCCAAACTAGGGAAATCCATAGACACAGAAAGTAGATTAGCTATTGTGGGGGGTTCCTGGGGAGAGGGAGAGACAGTGAATGGTAGCCAAAAAATATGGGGTTTCTGTTAGGGTTATGAAAATGCTCCAAACTTGATGATGATGATGATGGTGGTTCACAACTCAGAACTGAAAACCACTTAAATCTACACTTTGGGTGAATCATAGGGTACATGACCTCCGTCTCAACCAAGCTGGTTCTTAACAGGCTGGTTTGGGAAGAAGGAAGAGAGACAAGCAAAGACAGAAGTAGGCAGGTGCTCCCAGTGGAAGGACAAAAGTCAGCGGCCAGTTGGGATAGTGAAAAAGGGATCTGTGTGATAGCACCAAGGGAAAGGGTTCGGGGATGGGGCTGGATTTCTCAATAAGGGGCTGGGAGGTGAACTCAGAGGGAAAAGACAGAGACCCAGATTCACAGGCCGAAGTGGAGAGAGAGGATGTTCATGAGGGAGAACCTAGGAATGTGCGACTCGGGCTCCTGCCTCGGACCCCAGCGGACACTCATGCATGCTCAGTGGGCCCCAAACAGAGGCTGAAACCTTGTCTCCATTCAGCTCTGCCTCATGTGCCCCGCTTCCCAGAAATGAGTCCTGACTCTCTTCTGGAGGCCTTATGGTAGCTTCCCACTGTTCCCTTTCCTGAACCTTTAATCTCTGCCTCCCCCAGGGGCTTCTGCTCCTCCATAAATGCACAGTCTTTACAACCAGCCTTGATTCTGCCCCTTCTCCTCCACTCCCAGTCAAGCTGCTGGACCCAGTTGTCTATCCTGACCAGATTCACTTCTCTTTTCCCATTGACTGTTTTAATTTTTATTCATGAAAATGACCAAACGAGTTACAAAAAATAATGCATAGATATTCCTGTCTACATTGTTAAGGTAGGCACTGTTAACATTTTGCCACATAAGTTTCAGACCTTTATTTCACTTATTTATATAAGGAATCACATGTCAAGACACAGAGCTAAAGCCCCCATTTCCTCTGTCCCCCAAAACCATCACTTTCTTGAAGTTGGTGTATATGGTTACCATATAAGATGTGTTTTGGGGGGATTTTTGGCCATGCTATGTGGCATATGGGATCCTAGTTCCCCTGTGGGAACCTGTGCCTCTTACCTTGGGAGTGCAGAGTCTTATCCATTGGACTGATAGGGAAGTTGCCAAGATGTGTATTTTTACTCAGTTAAACCAAGTGAAATTGTCAATACTTCACAGTTTCTGATCCCTGCACCCCCCCAAAAAATTAATATGGTTCATCTAAATATGACTTGTGCATCCAAGTGTTTTAGCCTCTCAAACTGAAATTGTATTCATTAAACATTAACTCCCCATTCCCTGATCTTCCAGCCTCTGGCAACCATTATTCTACTCCAAGGTTCATCTGCATGTTGTAGCACGTGTCAGAAATTCTTTCCGAGGCTGAATAATACTCCATTGTACTTATGTATCAGGCTTCCCTGGAGACTCAACAGTAAAGAGTCCACCTGCAATGTAGGAGACTGTCAGCAGTGCAGGAGACATGGGTTCGATCCCTGGGTCAGGAAGAACCCTTGGAGAGGGAAATGGCAACCCACTCAAGTATTCTTGTCTGGGAAGTCCCATGGACAGAGGAACCTGGTGGGCTACAGTCCATAGGGTTGCAAGAGTCTGACACAACTTAGGGACTAAACGACCACCACCACCACCACTTACATGTTTAATATCACACTTTACTTACCCATGCATCCACTGAATGGTTGTCTAAGACACTTCCACATTCTGGCTGTTGTGAGTAACACAAAGTTTACAAATAACTCAAGATCCTGCTCTTACTCCTCACTCCATTCAGGCTGCTGGAAGAAAATACCATAGACTGAATGATTTATGAACAACAGAAATTTTTTTCTCATAGTTTTGGAGGCTGGAAGTCCAAGATCAAGGTGACAGCAGTTTTGGTGTCTGGTGAGAGCCTGCTTCCTGATTCATAGATGGCTGTCTTCTTGCTGTGTTCACACATGGCAGAAAGGGTAAAGGAGTTCTCTGGGACTTGTAACCCCCTGAGCTGTTCAAAGGTCAACTGAAAGGTTTCCTCACCTCTCCTACAGTGTTTCTAATTTAGATTAAGGAGAGTTCTACTAACCCCTCTTCCTTTACAAACTTTCCTTGTCTTGCCTATTCTGAGCCCTTTACTCTTCTAGACTTTTGAAACTGTGGTGTTGGAGAAGACTCTTGAGAGTCCCTTGGAATGCAAGGAGATCCAACCAGTCCATCCTAAAGGAGATCAGTCCTGTATATTTATTGGAAGGACTGATGCTGAAGCTGAAACTCCAATACTCTGGCCACTTGATGCAAAGAACCAACTCATCTGAAAAGATCCTGATGCTGGGAAAGACTGAGAGCAGTAGAAGAAGGGGATGACTGAGGATGAGATGGTTGGATGGCATCACCGACTCAATGGATATGAGTTTGAATAGGCTCTCGGAGTTGGTGATGGACAGGGAAACCTGGTGTGCTGCAGTCCATTAGGTTGCAGAGAGTCAGACACAACTGAGCAACTGAACTGAACTCAACTGAACTTACTTTTCTAGGTGAATTTTAAGATAAGTTTTTCCAGGACCATTAAAAAATTGGATTTTTTATTGAAATTGAATTGAATTTGTAGATCAATTTGAAGAGAACTACCCTTTAAAATACATTGAGTCTGCCTATCAATTAGCAAGCAAAATGGAGGACAGAGGAACATGTCACACAACACTGGGGTATGATCTGCAAAATCCAGACTCTGCAAAGCTCTGCAGGAAACACAACCTGGATTTCTTTATTTTTATTTTTCATTTATTTCTATAATATTTTTATTTTTATTTATTTATTTGGTTGTGCTGGGTCTTAGTTGCAGCACACTATGTTGTTGCACAACATAGTTCCAACATATGTTGGAAGGTGATAAACACTATGTAGGAAAGTAATAAGGTAGGTCAAGGAGGATCCAGAGTGTCAGTGTGGGGACAAGTGTCATTTAACATGATAGATGCTAATTATCAGAGAAATGCAAATCAAAACTACAATGAGGTACCATCTCACACCAGTCAAAATGGCCAATATTAAAAAGTCTACAAATAACAAATGCTGGAAAGGATGTGGAGAAAAGGGAAATTTCCTATACTATTGGTATGAGTGTAAATTGGTGTGGCCACAATGGAAAACAGTAGTGAGGTTCCTCAAAAAATGAAAAATAGAGTTTTCATATGCTCCTACAACCCCACTCTGGGGCACATATCCAGACAAAACTATAATTTTAAAATATATATTTAAAATTATATTTTAATTCTTTTACAACAGCCAAGACATGGAAACAATCTAAATGTCCATTGACAGGTGAATGAATAAAGATGATGGGGTACATATATACAATGGCATACCACTCAGCCATAAAAAAGAATGAAGTAATGTTATTTGCAGCAATATGGATGGACCTAGACATTATCTCCTGAGTGAAGGAAGTCAGAAAGAGAAAGGCCATGACTGAATGCCCATGAGTTCCAAATTGAACTCCAGAAAGAGGCCAGAAAGATATCTCAAAATTAACATAGTCCCAAATGTGCCTCCTGACAATGCTCATTCCACCCAATGTCTTTTTGATTGATTGCAACTCAATTTTCCCAGTTTCTTAGGCCAAAAAATGTGGAGTCATTCTTGATTCTTCTTTTTCTCTCACCTTATATGCAACTTATTTTTTAAAAATCCTCTAAGCTCTCCCTTAGAAATATATCCAGGACTTTCCTGGTGGTCTAGTGATTAAGAATCTGCCTGCCACTGCAGGGGACATGGGTTTGACCCCGGGGTTATGTGGGATTCCACATGCTGTGGAGCAACTAAGCCCATGCACCACAACTACTGAAGCCCAAGTACTCTAGAGTCCATCCTCCACAACAAGAGAAATCACCAGAGTAAAAAGCCTGCGTACAACAACTAGAGAGTAGCCCCTGCTTGCTGCAACTAGAGAAAGCCCACACACAGCAATGAAGACCCAGAGAAGCCAAAAATAAATAATAAATTTCTTTTAAAAGACAAAAAAACTCAATTTAGAACTGGACAAAGGATCTAAATTGACAAATTTTTCAGAAAAGAGCATGTATAAATGGCCAATAAGCACACAAAAAGATGCTGAGCTTCATTAGCCATCAGGGTAAGGCAAATCAAATTACAATGAGATACCACTCCATACCCACTAGGATGGCTGGAATCAGAAAGACAGACAATAACAAGGGCTGGTGAGGATGATTAGAAATCAAGCCTTCATACACTGTTGATGAAAATGTAAAATTATGCAGCCACTCTGGAAGAGTCTGGCAGTTCTTCAAAAGCTTAAACAGAGAGTTCCCCCTTGACCCACTAATTCCACTCCTAGGTATATGTGTATAATCAAGACAAATAAAACTACATGTCTATACATAAGACCCTGTACATAATGTTCACAGCAGTATTATTCGTAATAGCCAAAAAGTGGAAATGTCCACCAAAACTATGTGGTCTATTCATACAACATAATATTATTCAAGAATAAAAGGAATAAAGTAATAATACATGCTACAGAGTAGATCAACTTTGAAAACAATATGCCAAGTGAAAGAAACTTATCACACAGCACCATGTATTGTATGGTTCGGTTTATATGAAATGTCCAGAATATGCAAATCTATAGAGACGGAAAGTAGATCAGTAGTTTTAGGGGGCTGGGGAACTGGCGATTATTGGCTTCAAAGAAAAAGTGTCAGTTGCTCAGTCATGTCTGACTCTTTGCAACCACATGGATTGTAACCTGCCAGGCCCCTCTGTCCATGGAATTCTCCAGGTGAGAATACTGGAGTGGGTAGCCATTCCCTTCCCAACCCAGGGATCAAACCCAGGTCTCCAGCATTACAGGTAGATTTTTTACTGTCTGAGTTACCAGGGAAGACCCAAGAATACTGGAGTGGGAAACCATCCCCTTCTCCAGGGGATCTTTTGTAAGGGCTGGGGAATTATTGGCTTAGGGGTACAGATTTCATCTGGGATAATGAAAATCTTCTAAAATTAACTGTAGTATTAGATGCACAGTGGTGTGAATACCCTAAAGGCCATTGAATTGCACGTTTTAAATGAGTGAACTGTTTGTGTTTGTGTGTGTATGTTTTAAAGGATCTCTCCGTACGTTGCACTGAGAACAGGAATGGGAATATGGAAGGGGCAAACTTGAAAGTAAGAATCCAGGAAGGACTCTTCAGCTAGGTGGTAGTGGTCTGTCTAGTACTGACAGCGAATATGGTGAAAGCAATTGGATTTTAGATGTATTTCGAAGGCCAACCAGGCATCCTGATGAATTAGGAGCAGGGTGAATGAAAAAGACAGGGGTTAAAGATGACTCTCAGTTTTATTCTGAGCAACTAGAGGGCCAGAGCTGCTGTTAACTGAGGTGGAGAGGGCTGAAGATGAAGCAGATTGGGGGAGAACGTTAGGACTTGGATCTCAGCATACTCACCTAGGTTTCAGCAGATACTTTCTCAGGTTAAAGTGATCACTCTTCTCGTCTTTGTTTACTGAGGGTTATTCAAATGAGTGATGAATTTTATCAAACAGTTTTTCTGAATTTGAGATGAATACACATTTTCTTCTTTTATCTGTTAATGCTGTGAAACACACAAGCAGATTTCCTAACCTTTAAACCTTTATTCTGGGACTGCCCTGGAGGAGGGGACCCAGGTTCGATCCCTGGTCTGGGAAGATCCCCTGTATCTCAGAGGAACAAAGCTCATGCGCCTCAAGCTGCAACTACTGAAGCCCATGCACCCTAGAGCAATGTTCCACAACAAGAGAAGCCACCGTAATGAGAAGCCCGTGCACTGCAACTAGAGAGTACCTCCTACTTGCCACAACTAGAGAAAGTCTGCACATAGCAACAAGAGCCAGCGAGGCCATAAATAAATAAAAGTTTAAAAAACCTTCGTTCCATTCCTGAATAAACCTTACATGATCATAATCTGATTTTGTTTCTCTGTTGTTATCATATTTTTGTTGTTGTTATCATTTTAATACATTGTTGGACTTGGTTTGTTAACATTTATTTAGGATTTTGCACTGAGTCATAAATGAGATTGGTTAGTAATTTCTTCAAATTGTTCTTGTTTCATAAACTTATTTGAACTGCTCTCCTTCATTTTTTTTTTCTTGCAATAGTTTGCTTCATAGTTTGTATGAGGATAGTTTGTATGAGATAGGATACATTCATTCCTTGAGTGTTCAGTAGAATTCATCTATATGACAAACTTTATGTGTTTGTTGTTTTGATTTTTTATGGATAGAATTTTAACTACTGAATCAAATATTATTAAGGTTTTAAGTTACTACACATATTAACTTATTTTTCAAAACTGCCTATTTTACCTGTTTTTTAGAATATGGGTATGAAGTTATTCAGAAAGCTCTCTTTTTTTAAAAAAAATCTAATATAATGTTTATTTGTGTTTTCTCTATTTTTTGTGTGTATTCATCAGTCTCACAAGAGTTTTGTCAACTTAATTTTTTTATAAAACCAATTTTTGTTTGGTTTTTGATATACTTTCTTGGTTCTTTGCTTTCTATTTTATTAATTCCTGCTCCATACTAAAAACTATATCAATGTAAATGGCCTAAACACCTCCAATTAAAGGGGAAAAAATTATTATACTGGGTAAAAAGATAAGATAAAACTATGTGCTGTCTACTAGAAATTTTAAGTTTTCTTTCAAATTTCTAATTATACTTCAGTTATAAAGACAAAGATAATTAAAAATAAAAGGATGGGGAAATAGCATGTAAGCACTAATCAAAAGAAAAGCTAAAATAAATATCTTATAATAACCTATAATGGAAAGGATATGAAAAAGAATATATATACATTTGTATAACAATCATTTTGTTGTACCGCAGAAACTAACACAACATTACAAATCAACTATACTTCAATAAATACATTTTCAAAAAAGAAAACCTGGAGTGACTATATTAGTATCAGACAAAGTAGGTTTCAGAACCAGGAATACTACCAGGGATAAAGAACATTTTACAGTGATAAAGAGGTCAATTAATTAAAAGCACATAATAAAACTAAAAGTATATGCATCTTATAGAAATAGCTTCAAAACATATGAAGCAAAAAACTGATACACCTGGAAAAATAGATAGAAAAATCCAGTTAGACTTGGAGATTTCAACCTACTTTTGTTGGTAACTGACAGAGCAAGTAGAGGCTCAATGGAGATACAGACTTAAATACCATGGCCAAGAAACTTGACTAAATTAATATTTATAGAACACCGTACCTAACAACTGTAGAACACATGTTGTTTTAAAACACCCATGAAACACTCACCCAGATAGTCCATTTGTTCTTTAGTTGGTAAGCTGTGTCTCACTCTTGTGACCTCAAGGACTGTAGCCCGCCAGGCTCCTCTGTCCAAGGGATTTTCCTGGCAAGAACACTGGAGTGGATGCCATTTCCTCCTTCAGGGGATCTTACCAACCCAGGGGCTGAACCAGAGTCTTCTGCATTGGCAGGCAGTTTCTTTACCACTGAGCTACCAGGGAAACCCTTCTAGCCCAAGATGGACGAGTCATGGTAGAGAGTTCTGACAAAATATGGTCTACTGGAGAAGGGAAAGAGAACCACTTCAGTATTCTTGCCTTGAGAAGCCCATGAACAGTGTCAAAAGCACAGGGCAGGCATGCAGTAAATATGTGTGGGATGAATGAAAGGCTGTATAAACAGAGGCTGGAAGCATGACGGGGGTTCTCCAAGGAAAGTAGAGCAGTCAAGGGCAAAGGGTTCCCAGAAAAACAAGGGGCATGGAGAAGGGCACTACTTTGTTAGCCCCTAGGTGTCCCGCTTTCCCGGCAGACTCACCAGCTGCCTTGCCCAGAGTGGCAGCGTGTGCTTGATCAGCAGGCATTGCGGATCTGGACCCAAGCTCTCTTTGGATGGTGTGTTCAGCACCTCTTCGGGTTCACACTCTTCCTCTGCCTCATTCCCCACCTGCTTTCCAGGGCTCAGGGAACACACCTCAGGCCTGGGTGTTAGTCTCTGCCTGGGGCGGCTGCTCCACGTCCTGTCCTTTGTGTTCTGCTGCTGCAGCTCCCAGGGGTTTATCTCCAGTAAGTGCTGCTTCAGGCAGCTGGTGATCTCGGGGCCCACATGCTGGATGAAGGTGCAGCTGTCCCAGGACAATCGTAGGTGATCAATCATAGGTGAACTTCATGCTGGTAACGATTTCTGAATGGCCGAACATCTTGGCAATGCACTCATCCATATTCTGGTTCATAAAACCAGTTTGAAGGAGAATAAGAGAATTTAAATCATATACAGTATGTTTCCTGACCATCATTGAAACTAGAAATAAATATTGAATAAGAAAAAGATATCTGGAAAATAACCAAATGTTTGTAAATTAAGTAACACAATCTTAAATAACCTACTGCTTCAAAGAAGAAATAACAGGGATACTGGAAATATTTTGCACTGAATGAAAATAAAATCATAACATATCAAAATGCGTGGAATGGACCTAAAACAGTGCTCAGAAAAACTTTCAGCATTAAGAACTTACATTAGAAAAAAGAAAAAAGGTCCCAAATCAATGATGTGAGTTTACACACTTAGAAACTGGAAACAAAAGAGCAAATTAAGACCAAAATAAGCAGAAAGAAGAAAATAAAGAGTGGAAATCAATGAAAGAAAATAGAAATGCAACTGAGAAAATCAATAACACCAAAAGCTGGTTCTTTGAAAATATCAATAAAATTGATAAACTTCTAGAAAAAAATTAAAATGCCCAGTATCAGGAATTAAAGAGGAGAAACCAAACATAACCTGGTGGGAGGGATAATAAAAGAATATTATGAAAAACTTATACCAACAAGACCAGAAACTTAGAAGAAATGGGGACAAACTACCAAAGTTCACTCAAGGTGAAATGGATTTAATTTCTGAAATTTAATTTAATTTAATGTCAATGAAAGACATTAGACTTGTAGTTTAAGACCTTCCAATGTAGAACATTTCAGGTCCCAGTGGCCTTACTCATGAATTTGACCAAACATTTAAAGGGAAAAATGAATTGTCCACAAGGTTTTCCAGAAAACAGAAGAGGAAGTCATTTCATTTTATGAGGTCTTCATTCCTCTACACCAATATCAGGCAAGATTACCAAAAAAGTTTGCAGACCAATATTCATAACGAACATAGACACAAAATGCAAATTTAATACATCATGACAAGTGGGGAATGCCAGGTTTAACATGTGAAAATCAGTCATCGCAATTAACATATTAGCTGACTGTGGTGGGCCTGGAAAGAGTCCCTAAAGGGTAACACATTACCTAGGATCTGTAATGGTGATGTTATTTAGAAGAAGGGTCTGCAGATGTGATTAAGTTAATGAACCTGAAATGAGGAGATAACCCTGGATTATTTGGGTAGTCCCTAAATCCAATGACCAGTGTCCTTATAAGACAAAGGTAGAAGGGAGCTTCCCTGGTGGTCTGTGTGTGTTAGTCACTTGGTTGTGTCTGACTCTGGACTGCAATCCACCAGGCTCCTCTGTCTATGGAATTCCCCAGGCAAGAATACTGGAGTGGGTTGCCATTTCCTTGTTCAAGGGATCTTCCCAACCCAGGGACTGAACCCATGGCTACTGTATCTTCTGCACTGGTAGGTGGATTCTTCACCATCTGAACCATGAGGAATTTCTCTGGTGGCCTAGTGGTTGAGAATTTGCCTGCCAATGACGGGGTCATGGATTTGATCCCTGGTCCAGCAAATTCCCATATGCCATGGAACAACTAAGCTCCATGTGCCACAACTACTGAGCCCCCTTGCCTCCAAGTACTGAAGCCCATGCACCTACAACCTGTGTTGCACAACAAGAGAAGCCACTGCAATGAGAAGCCTGCCCACTGTACTGAAGAGTAGCCCCTGCCCTCTGCAACTAGAGAAAGTTTGAGCACAGCAATGAAAACCCAGAACAGCCAAAAATAAGTAAATAAATAAATGAATCTTAAAAAGAGAGAGAGAGAAAGGCAGAGGGATATTTGAGACACATAAGAGGAGACAAAGACATAAGGGAATTGATTGACATGGCTGCAAGCCAAGGGACACCAGGGCCACCAGAAGCTGGAAGAACCAATGAACAGAATCTTCCCTAGACCCTCTGGAGGCAGTGTAGCCTTGCTGACATTTTGATTCCAGACTTGTGGTCTTTGCAGCTGTAAGAGAACAAATTTATGTTGTTTTAAGCCCCCAAGCTTGTAGTAATTTGTTACAGCAGTTCCAGGAAACTCATACACTGACTACAAAAGAAAACCTTCTGACCATCTCTTTTGATGCAAAAAAAATTTTTTTTTTTTTTTTTTACAAAATTCAATACCTCATCATCATTTTCTTTTAAAGAAAAGATAAAGAAGAACTCTCAGCAAACTAGAACACTGAAGTAGAAGTGGAACTTCCATGGGCTTCCCTGGTGGCTCAGTGGTAAAGAATCCACCTGCCATTCAGAAGACATGGGTTCAATTCCTGATCTGGGAAGATCCCAGATGCTGCAGAGCAACTAAGCCCACAAGCCACAGCTATTGAGCCTGTGCTCTAGAGACCAGGATCTGCAACTACTGAGCCCATGCACCACAATTACTGAAGCTCTCATGCCCTAGAAACCCACTGCAACGAGAAGCCCGCACTCCACAACTAGAGAGTAGCCCCCGCTCACTGCAACGAGAGAAAAGTCTTCACAGCAACAAAGACCCAGCACAGCCAAAAATAAATAAATAAAAATATATATATATATATATATATATATATATATAAAGAATAACTGAAATACCAAATCAGTAGAAAAGCACTCCTTCAAAATAAAAACAGATTACACATATTCATTAAAAAAAACTTCAATAAAAAAAGTGGAACCTCCTCAATCTCATAAAAGGCAACTACAGAAAACCTGCAGCTAATACCACGTTCAGTGGTAAAAGATTGAGTTATCTCCTTCTTAGATTAGAAACAAGGCAAAGATGTCCATTTTCATCCATCTTATATAAGACTTAATGGAGGTCCTATCCAGCACAATAAAACATGGACGGGAAATAAAATGCAAACTTCACTTCTTAAAGAAAGAAGTAAAACTATTCAGAGATGGCATAATTGCTTCTACACAGAATCCTAAGGAATCTAGAAAAAATATAGAACTAATGTGTGAGCCTATTACGGTTATAGGATGTAAGGTCCATATATAAAACTCAATAGCATTAACAAAAAATTGGAAATTGATATTAATGAATGATAACATTTATGTTTTAAGTTAAACTACAGTAATTAAAGCACTTAAGAATAATTTGGACTTCAACTTTATTTTTTTGGCTGAGGTGGGTCTTCACTGGAGGGAGCAGGCTTAGCTGCTTCGCGGCATGTGGGATCTCAGATCCCCGACCAGAGATCAAATTGGAAGTCCCCTGCCCTGGAAGGAGGACTCTTAACCACTGGACCATCAAGGAAGTCCAGCAATAATATTTAAAATAGCATTAAAATATGAAATATTTAGGAATAAATTTAACAAAAACAATGTGCAAGGCCCATACCTTATAAATCACACAGCATTTCTTAAAAAATGAAAAACCCAAATAAATGAGGTGAGATACTGCTATGATCTGACGGTTATCCCTCTAAAATTTATATGTTGAAATCCTAATGTGACAGTATTAGGAGATGGGGTCTTTGGGGGTGACTAGGTCATGAGGGTGGAAACCTCATAAATGGGATTAGCAGTCCTTACCAAAGAGACCCCAGAGAGTTCTCTCACCCCTTTCTTTATGTGAGGATACAATGAGAAGCCTACAACTGAAAGAGGACCCTTGCTCAACCATGCTGGCATCCTGATCTCAGACTTCAAGCCTCTAAAACTGTGAGAAATAAATTTCTGCTGTTTACAAGCCACTCAATCTGTGATTTTTTTTGTTATAGCTAACTTAATGGAATAAGACCAGTACCATGTTCAAGAACTAGAATACTCAATATTGCTAATACGTCAATTTCCCCCCAATTGATCTATGGATTCAATGCAGCCCCAGCAAGATTTTTAAAAGGGAACTCACAAGCAGTGTAAAAAACGTTTATGGAGGGCTTCCCTAGTGGTTCAGTGGTAAAGAATCCACCTGCCAATGCAGAAGACACAGGTTCGACCCCTGATCTAGGAAGGTCCCACATGCCCAAAGCAACTAAACCTGTGTGCCACAACTGCTGAGCCTGTGCTGTGCAGCCTGAGTCGCAACCACTGAGCCACGTGCCACAGCTGTGATGCCCACGCGCCCGAGAGCCCATGCTCTGTGACAAGCAAGCCACCGCCATGAAAAGCCTGCACAATGCAAATAGTGTAGCTCCCGCTTGCCACAACTAGAGAAAAGTCCGTGTAGCAACAAAAGACCAGCACAGCCAAAAATAGATAAATAAAAATTCAAAAACGTATATGGAAAACCAAAGGGAACTAGTAGCACCACAACATCACTCTGGCCACTGCTGTCTAGACAGGATGGGAGGGACAAGAGGAGTAGGAAGGCCAGTTAGGATGCACTTGCTGAGAACCCAGGCTAGAGACGGTGCCACCAGAAATGAAGATGGAGAAAATGGGCAGTGTTGACAGAGGTTTAGGAGATAAATGCCAAGACATTTTGGAGATTCAGCATGGAGGGAGGGGACCAAGAACAGTTCCCAGGAATTCCCTGGTGGTCCTGTGGTGAAGAATCCACCCACCAATGCAGGGGACACAGATTCGACCCCTGGTGGGGGAAGATCCCACATGCTGTGGGTCAGCTAAGCCTGTGCACCACAACTACTGAAAGCCACTCACAACAAAGAGTAGCCCTGGCTCACTGCAATTCGAGAAAGCCTGCACACAGCAACGAAGACCCAGTGCAGCCAAAAAAATATTAATTAATTGAAAAAAAAAGAGTGGTTCCCAGATCTCTTATTTGGGAAAATGAGTGGCTCGCGGAGGCATTCATTGTGGAAGGGAACCCAAGAAAGCTAGTTTTAAGACATGAAATAATGATGTCCTCTAAGGGCATGATAGGTTAAAGGATCCGCTGACATAAATAAAAGGTGGCATTCATAAGAGACACTCTGGACCAGAGTTCACATTCAGGAGTTATCAGTGCAGAGATGGCCACTGAAGACAGAAGTGGATGCAACATCCAGGGAGGTGTATAGAGCAGGAGCAGGGATCCAAGGTCAACCCATGGAAGTGTTTTAAGCATGAAGAGAATGAGCTTAATGAGGATAAAGTATTAGGAGAAACTAGTTTGGAAGTTACTACTTTAGTCTTGTTGCAATGGTAGCTGAAGACTCGGGCAAAGGAAGTAGAGACACTTGGACTGATTCCAGTGATATTTAGGACTTCTACTCAGGTATGGGCAAGGAGCTCCTATTGGATCAACCCTTCTGCAGAACACTACTGCATATTCTGGACCAAACACTGAAAAAAGCACCTACTTAAAGGCTCTGGAAGGAAACCAAAAGCAATACTGGAGGGGCATCAACACTTGAAAGAATGGAACTGCATTAGCTCCTTCTCATTTTTTATGGTTTCTAGCCTGAGGGAAGGCTGCAGTAACCACCATTCCAGATGGCTGAAATTCCAATAGAAAACTCATAGCTTTACTGGGCTGAGGAAACAGAGGACGACTTGTGACAAGCATAGCTGCTGGAAAGGAAGGAGAGAAAACCTGGAAAGAACAGAAACAGAGATGGAGTGCTCCAAATTCTGTGTATGAACTGCTCAAATCTTTGGCTGACTCATAAACAATGCATGCATTGGCACCAAGCGAAGGCTAAAAGAACTGACCTGAGGTTTCAGCTGCTGCCCACTACGGGGAAGACAGAATTTGCAAACAGAATCCAGCCAAGTTAAATGTTGGCTTAATAAAAAACACTGTTCAGAGGAAGATAATGGGATTCAGACTCTCTGCAATATATCCATTCACAACTCAACATTATTAGACACACAAAAACATAGGGAAATGTGACCCACTTTCAAGAGAAAAGATAATTAATGGAGACTGACCCCAAGATAAACAAGACATTAGAACTAACAGACAAGGATGCTACAACAATTACTCTAACTTGCATTGGACACTTAGGGCTGCTGTAACAGATACCACAGACTAGATGGTCTACCTGCTGAATTTTACTTTCTCACAATTCCAGATGCTGGAAGTCCCAGATCAAGGTGCCGTGGGGTTTGTTTCTCATGAAGGCTCTCTCCTTGGCTTGTAGATGGTTGCTTCATCTTTGCTACGTCCACATGAGTCCTTTCCCCTGTCCATGCACATACCTGATTTCTCTTTTCTTATATGGACTCTAATCCTATGGGCTCAGCATCTAACCACTATCACTTCATTTAACCTTGTTGTTGTTCAGTCGCTCAGTCATGGCCAACTATTTGTGACCCCATGGACTGCAGCACACCAGGCCTCCCTGTCCTTCATCATCTCCCAGAGTTTGTGCAAACTCCTGTCCATTGAGTCAGTAATGCCATCCAACCATCTTGTCATCTGTCGCCCTCTTCTCCTTCCTTCAATCATTCCCAGCATCAGGGTCTTTTCAAATGAGTCAGCTCTTCACATCAGGTGGTCAAAGTATTGGAGTTTCAGCTTCAGCATCAGTCCTTCTAACGAATACTCAGGACTGATTTCCTTTAGGATGGACTGGTTTGACCTCTTTGCAGTCCATAGGACTCTCAAGAGTCTTCTTCAACACCACAGCTCAAAAGCACCAATTCTTTGGCATTCAGTGTTCTTTATGGTCCAACTCTCACATCCATACATGACTACTGGAAAAACCATAGCTTTGACTAGACAGACCTTTGTTGGCAAGGTAATGTCTCTGCTTTTTAATACGCTGTCTAGGTTGGTCATAGCTTTTCTTCCAAGGAGCAAGTGACTTTTAACTTTGTGGCTGAAGTCCCCAACTGCAGTGATTTTGGAGCCCAGGAAAATAACGTCTTTCACTGTTTCCATTGTCTCCCCATCTATTTGCCATGAAGTAATGGGACTGGATGCCATGACCATAGTTTTTTGAATGTTGAGTTTTAAGCCAGCTTTTTCACTCTCCTCTTTCACTTTCATCAAGAGGCTCTTTAGTTCTTCTTCACTTTCTGCCATAAGGGTGGTGTCATCTGCATATCTGAGGTTATTGATGTTTCTTCCAGCCATCTCGATTCTAGCTTGTGCTTCACCCAGCCCAGCATTTCAATGATGTATTCCATATATAAGTTAAATAAGCAGGGTGACAATATACAGCCTTGATGAACTCCTTCACCAATTTGGAACCAGTCTGTTGTTTCACTCCTAGTTCTAATTGTTGCTTCTGGACCTGCATACAGGTTTCTCTGGAGGCAGGTCAGGTGGTCTGGTATTCCCATCTCTTGAAGAATTTTCCATGGTTGGTTGTTATCTGCACTGTCAAAGGCTTTAGCATAGTCAATGAAGCAGAAGTAGATGTTTTTCTGGAATTTTCTTGCTTTTTCTATGGCCCAACGGGTGTTGGCAATTTGATCTCTGGTTCCTCTGCCTTTTCTAAATCCAGCTTGAACATCTGGAAGTTCTCAGTTCACATATTGTTGAAGCCTGGCTGGAGAATTTTGAGCATTACTTTGCTAGTATGTGAGATGAGTACATTTAACCTTAATTATCTCTTTAAAGGTTCTATCTCTAAACACAGTCAGAGCTGGGAGTTAGAGTTATAATACATGAATTAAGGGGCACAATTCAGTCCATAAAATAATTGTTCTCAAGGAAAATATGTATATGAAGATAGATAGATAGATAGATAAACACACGTTTAGAATACAGGCTATCTCAGGACAGAGGACAGGTACAGAAACTACTAAAAAGAACCAAATGGAAATTCTAGAAAAACATAATTTAACTAAAAATTCATTTGATGGTCTTGAGAGCCAATCAAACAATGTAGAAGAAAAGACGAGTGAACTAGAAGATATGATAATTAAACTACCCAAACTTAAGCTTAGAGAGAAAAAACCAAGCATGAAAAAAATGACTTCAGTAACTTGCAGGACAAGATCAAATGATCTAACATGAGTAATTGGAATCTTAGAAGGAGCAGAAAGAAAGAATGGACATAAAAAATTTTTGAAGAAATAATGAATAGAATTTTCCTATATTTGGTGACATACGCACAGATTCAAGAAAGTCAGGAAAACCTAAGCTGGATAAGTACAAAGAAAACTACATTCAGGCACTTCATAGTCAAACTGTTAAAAACCAAAGATAAAGACAGAGTCTTGAAAGCAGACAAAGAAAAAGTGACACAATATAGTGCCAGAAGGATCTGGAAGAGGCTGACTTCAGGGGCAAAGGAAGCCACAGATGAGCCGTGAACGGATGATACTGACTTCTTATCAGAAACAGTGGAGGCCAGAAGACAACAGAACACCATCGTTAGACTAAGAGGGAAGAAAGAAATCTATCAACCTCCAATTCTGTACCCAGTGAAAATCTTCAGAGCAAATATTGCCAGCAAAACTTTGCTATGGAATTGCTAAAGGAAAGTCTTCTGACTAAGGAGTAACTGTATCTCCTGGAAAACTGAATTTTCAGAAAGAAATGAATGATATTGATAACGGTGTATATATATGTGAGGAAATAGAAAAGAATATTTTTCCTCTTAATTCCATTAAAATACATGTAACTATTTGAAGCAAAATTTAAAGCGCTGTATTGATTGTGAGGTTTACAATGGGTACAGATATAGCATACATGAAAACTAAAGCATACAGGATGGGGGTAGGGAGTAAATGGACCTGTACAGTTACAAGATTTCTACACTGGGGAGCAGTAGCATGGCATTAACTCTAAGTACACTGGGAAAAATTAAGAAGGCACAGTACAATGCCCAGAGCATTTACTAAAGAAATACTACCCAGAGGTATCATTAAAATATTCAGTTAATACAAAAAAACAAAGCAGGAAAGGAGAAATACTGGAACAAAAAAAAGAAAGGGCAAACAAAACAAATGGTAAAATGTTATATCTAAATCTAACCACTGAAATAACTACACTATACGTCAATGAACTAATAAACACTAATTAAAAAGCAAAAGTGGTCAATCAGAGATTATCATACTGAGTGAAGTAAGTCATACAGAGGGAGACAAATATCATATGACATCACTTATTTGTGGAAACTAAAAATGATACAAATGAACTTATTTACAAAACAGAAACAGATTCACAGATTTATAAAACAAATTCATGGTTATCAAAGGGGATGGAGAGGGAGGGATAAATTAGCAGGCTGGGATTAACATATACACCCTCATGGCTCAGATGGTAAAGAATCCACCTGCAATGCAGGAGATCTGGGTTCGATCCTTGGGTTGGGAAGAACTCCTGGAGGAGGGCATGGTAATGCACTCCAGTATTCTTGCCTGGAGAATCCCATGGACAGAGGAGCCTGGTGGGCTACAGTCCATAGAGTCGCACAGAGTTGGACACAACTAAAGCAAATAAGCAGCAGCAGTATTTGTTTGAGTATGTACTTTCAATTCAAATTCAGTATATAAAATAGATAATCAACAAGGAGCAGCAGGGAACTCTACTTAATATTCTGTAATAACCCATGTGGGAAAAGAATCTGAAAAAGAATGGATATATGTATTGTTGTTGCTGTTGTTGTTTTTGTTTAGTTGCTAAGTTGTGTCCTACTCTTTTGCAACCTCATGGACTGTAATTCACCAACTCCTCTGTCCAATACGTATGTGTGTGCACCCTCAGTTCAGTTCAGTCGTGGCTGACTCTCATGTGACCCCCTTTGCAGCACGCCAGGCCTCCCTGTCCATCACCAACTCCTGGAGCTTGCTCAAACGCATGTCCATCGAGTCGGTGATGCCATCCAATAATCTCATCCTCTGTCATCCCTTTCTCCTCCTACTTTCAATCTTTCCCAGCATCAGGGTCTTTTCCAATGAGTCAGTTCTTTGCATCAGGTGACCAAAGTATTGGAGTTTCAGCATCAGTCCTTCCAATGAATGTTCAGGACTGATTTCCTTTGGGATTGAATGGTTTGATCTCCTTGCAGTCCAAGGGACTCGCAAGAGTCTTCTCCAGCACCACAGTTCAAAAGCATCAATTCTATGGTCCTCAGCTTACTTTATAGTCCAACTCTCACATCCATACATGACTACTGGAAAAACCATTGCTTTGACTAGATGGACATTTGTCAGCAAAGTAATGTCTCTGCTTTTTAATATGCTGTCTAGGTTGGTTGTAGCTTTTCTTCCAAGGAGCAAGTGTCTTAATTTCATGGCTGCAGTCACCATCTGCAGTGATTTTGGAGCCCAGAAAAATAAAGTCAGCCACTGTTTCCATTGTTTCCCCATCTATTTGCCATGAAGTAACGGGACCGGATGCCATGATCTTAGTTTATTTGAATGTTGTGCTTTAAGCCAACTTTTTCACTCTCCTCTTTCACTTTCATCGAGAGGCTCTTTAGTTCTTCTTCACTTTCTGGCATAAGGGTGGTGTCACCTGCGTATCTGAAGTTATTGATGTTTCTCCCAGAAATCTTGATTCCAGCTGTGCTTCATCCAGGCAGGCATTTTGAATGATATATTTTGCATATAAGCTAAGTAAGTAGGGTGACAATATACAGCCTTGACATACTCCTTTCCCAATTTGGAACCAGTCCATTGTTCCTTGTCCGGTTCTAACTGCTGCTTCTTGACCTACATACAGATTTCTCAGAGGCAGGTCAGGTGTGCGTGTTGTCACTTCAATTGTGTCCAATTCTGTACTACCCTGTGGACTGTAGCTTACCAGGCTCCTCTCTCCATGTGATTCTCCAGGCAAAAATATTGGAGTGAGTTGCCATGCCCTCCTCCAGGGGAGTCTTCCTGACCCAGGGATCAAACCCACATCTCTTATGGTCTCCTGCATTGGCAGGCAGGTTTTTTACCTCTGGTGTCATCTGGGAAGCATCTAGTGTCATCTGGATAGCTAAATCACTTTGCTATACACCTGTAACTAACACAACATTGTATAACAACTATACATTAATACTACATAAAACAAAAAGTTTAAAAATTCTACAGTTCATAAGTTAAAAAAGGCAAAAGTTGTCAGAACTGATTTTTAAAGCAAAACCAATTATGCTGTCTATGAAAGCTGTTTTAAATAAAAAGACACAAGTTGAAATTAAGTGGATGGAAAAGATATACCATACAAGCAAAGGGAGATAGGCTGCAGCAGTTATATTAAAATCAGATAAAACTGATTTCAAGACACAAATATTACCAGAAAAGAAGATGACCTTCCATAATGATTAAAGGGTCAACTCATTAGGAAGACATAAAAATCATAAATATGTGAATGTCCACTTAAAATTTCCATTTGAAGATGGCAAATCAAACAGATGTGTTTAGCTTCATTCTCTCACTGTACTAAAATACTAAAATATACATTATTATTTTAAAAATCCCATACTTACAAAAGGTATAGTGAATTCCTACTCTACCTATTACCTAGTTTAACGCTTATTCACAATGTCATCCTATATTGGTTTCTCCTCTCCACTCCAAAGTATTTTAAAATAAATTTAGTTTTTCAAAATTTTAAGTGGCTATATTTTACTCAAATAAGGAATTTGTAAAAAAGCAAAAACACATATATTCAATAAAATTTTTAGAAGAAAAATAGGAGAAAATCTTTGCTATCTTGGGTTAGTCAGAGTTCTTACATATGGCAACAATAGCACGATACATAAAAGAAAAAAATGACTAATTGAACTTCATTAAAATGCAAATCTTTTGTTCTTCAAAAGACACCATAAAGAAAATAGAAAAGCAAGCAATGTACTGGAAGAAAATATTTCCAAAGTACATTTCTGCTAAAGCTGCTTCTCGGCCACTTCATAGGCATAACACTGTGAACAAGTTGCAGGGTGCTCTGTCCCCAGGACAGATCTAGAGGAGATGCCTGCGTGCGTCCTGGCAATGGACCTTGAGCACTACGGGCTTTTCCAGAGTGCACGCTTCCAGGTATGCACCCAGGTTACTATCAGGGCTCCGAGTTGCCAGTAGATGCTTCATCCCATGGGAGAAAGCATGACTGGAGGGCTCTCTGAAGTGTAGGGTCAGGACAGGGAATTCTTGTGTCCACACTTCAGAGCGGCCCTTTCCATTTGGGAGGATAAAAAGAGACCCACATCAAGGCACACTGCTGTGCCTATAAACTTGGAGAGATTGACAGACACACAGAGAGAACAGGTTTCATTCCAAGAGCAGACTATCAGAACGATGGCGGACTTCTCAATAGCAACCCCAGAAGCCAGAAGACAAGGAAACGATACTTTCAAAATTCTGGGGGGAAATGGTACCTAACCTGGAAACCTATATCCAGCCAAATTTCAAAAGCATGAGTATAAAGCCTACTTCAGACATACAAATTCGCCTATCTGGTAGCCCTCCTGTATTTGCAGTTTTGCTTTCCAAGGTTCCAGTTATCCTCAGTCAACCATGGTCTAAAAATATTAAATAGAAAAATTCCAGAAACAGTCTACAACTTTTCAATTGTGTGCCATTCTGTGCAGCACGATGCACTCTCACTCTGCCCCACTCCATTCTACCTGGGGTGTGAATCAGCCCTTGGTCCAGTGGATCCTGCCCGCTAGTCACTTGGTAGTGACTCAGTTATCAGACCCATGATCGCCCTCTTGCAGCACTTGTGTTCAAATGACCCTTATTTTCCTTACCAGTGATCCCAAAGTATGAGAAGAGTCATGCTGGCAATTCAGATGCACCAAAGAGAAACCTAAACGGGCTTCCTTTAAGGGAAAAAGTGAAAGTTCCTGACTTAATAATAAAAGAAAAAATTGCAAGCAGAGACTGCTAAGATCTATGGTAAGAATGAATCTTCTATCCGTGAAACTGTGAACAAGAGACGATTCATGCCAGTTTTGCTTCCGCTCCTTAAACTGCAAAAGTTACAGCCACAGTGCAGGGTAAGTGCTTAGTTAGAAAAGGCAATAAATTTGCACAAAAAGATGTTCTGAGACCATATTCTAATAACTTCTAATAAGATAAGAGGTGCCCTGCATAGACCAATGCTGAGATGGGACCATGAACCACAGCGCAAGTCACCTAATCCCCTGTGCCGGAGTTAAAAACTAAAGCGAAAAAAAGACTAAACAGAAATTTGTGTATCACCTGCCTAGTTTTAGAACCTTAAATTTTTAAAAAATCATGAGAAAAAATGCAACGACCAAAGAGACCATTGTCTCTTAAGGATGAAAACGTACTGAAGAACATGTCAGCTTTAATGAAGGGCCGAGGGAGTCACCTGGGCACCTACGATGACTATTGTGTGCGCAGGGCCGGTGGTGGGCTGCGTAAGGATGCCAGGGCGGGGCTGGACCCTGCTCAGCCACCACTGGGGCTCCAGCAGGTCCCGAAGAGCCAAGGGCAGGTCCCGAGGGGGCGGGGCTTTCTCTCATCCGATGCTGAGAGCAGATGGGCAGATGATTCACAACAGAGACCGAGTGAAGAGGCACATCTGTGACATGACAAGCTTCTCCTGACACGTGCTTGGTGCCGTGCAGGATCTTCTGTGGCCCTCGTGGTGACCATCTGTAATCAGCACTACTGCAGTCAGGCTGACCAAGCACTCCCACGGTCAGCCGAGGTAGGAGTTTGTATTGGGGCTCCTCTCGAGCCCCCAGTGGCTGTGGCCCAGTGTGATTCGGGCCCCAGCCTCTCCACTGCCTGCAGGGGACGTGCATGAACAGGGTGATGCTGACATGCTGATGGTCAGGGCTGTCCCCCTGGGGTAGGGACAGGCACGAGAGGACGCTGAGTTCTGGACTGCATTGCTTAAAGTGATCAGGGCCGCAGGGGCACTTCCATGATGCTCCTTGACCCTACTCCCCTTTGGGGCTGAAGGATCTAGTTCCCCAACTGTGAGAAACGCTCTGGGAATTTCCCTTGACTGGGGAGACTTGTCTCATCAAGGTCCTGTCCCCTTCCTAGGAGTCTACATCCGAGGTGGCGGATGCAGGGGTCAGTGCCCACTCCAATCCCGTGGTGAACCGCCACCAGACACTGCAGCCCAGCGACCTCCCTGCTGTGTCCTGCTTCCTTGCTCCCCTACAGGAGCCCCTAGTAAACCTCCCACATGCTCCCCTCCATCCCCATGTCTGCTTCTGGGGGCGCCCAGCCTCCCATCACAGCACCTTGATTGGTGTCCCGGGGCTGCTGGGGGTCTCACAACACATGTGCTCCCTCACAGTCTGGAGGCCGGGAGTCTGAAGTCGAGGTGCTGCAGGGACGTGCTCCCTCCAGGGGCTCAAGGGGAGGA
This sequence comes from Antilocapra americana, assembly GCA_007570785.1. Taxonomy (NCBI): domain Eukaryota; kingdom Metazoa; phylum Chordata; class Mammalia; order Artiodactyla; family Antilocapridae; genus Antilocapra; species Antilocapra americana. Next base: position 14,370,432 of record ML664186.1, on the reverse strand, counting down.
TCCTCTCTGTCTCCTCCTGCTTCTGGTGGCTCCAGGAGCTCCTTGGCTTGTGGCCACATTGCCCCAACCCCTGCCTTCATCTTGGCATCTTCACACAGCCATCTCCTCTTTGTGTCTCGGATCTTCCTCTCCTTTCTTCTTCTTCTTTTTTTTTAAATACTTATTTGTCTGTTTGGCTGCACTGGGTCTGCGCTGTGGCCCACAGGATCTTCACTGGGGTATTCAGAATCTTTTGTTGCAGTACAGGTTCTCTAGCTGCCCTGCAGCATTTGGGATCTTAGTTCCCTGACCAGGGATCGAACCTGTGTCCCCTGCATTGGGAGGCAGATTCTTAACCATTGGACCAACCAGGGAAGTCCCTTTTGCCTTTCTCATAAGGGTATTTGTCACTGGAGTCAGGTCCCACCCAGATAACCCAGCGTGAGCTCACCTCGAGATCTTTACCTCAGCAACACCTACAGAGATCTTTACTCCAAATCAGGTCACAGACTGAGATGTCAGGTGGGTATACCTTTGGGGGCTCCAGTTAAGCCCCTGCAGCAGCCAGGCTTCCATTTCTTTGGCAACAGGAAAAGCAAATTGTGAACTCCCAAGAGGGCAGGGTGCATTCGTATCAAGGGCTCCAGGGGCCCCTCAGAAGGGAGACAGCACGAACAGCCCCATCCACCACTATCCTGTAACGATGGCTGTGAGGGCAACACAGAGCATGGGGGGGACGCAGACTCCACCCGCACACCAGTCCTCCATAGCTGCAGCCACTGGGAGAGCGTCTCCCCATACCCCTAGCATCCCAGCACAGGTGATGCGGGGATATCAGTCGTGGTCAGAGGAGGGAGAAGAGGTGTGACAGTATGGACAGCTTTGGAAACATCTTACTGAGGAAAAAGAGTAACTATCTTCCAGGCACATTTTCCCAGTTAAAGTCCAAAATACTTCAGTGGGACCAAGCCAGTCTTGGGGACCCTCTCCAGTAACATGGCCCTGAGTTTCCAGCTGAGAGACTGTGCCAGGCAACACCAGACTCCATTGGTAAGTCCAACCACTTCTCACAAAGTGGGGAACATACTGTCTAAAGGAACATCCCTTGTGACAGTCTTCCTTGGTAATTTGTAGTCTGATGTCTTGAAAAGTGGCCTTGTTTGGGCCAGTATTTGGATTCTGGCTGCTCTGCTCTGCCCCAAGGACCCCAAGATGCTCAGAAGTCAACATGGAGCTGGGATGAGAAGCACGCCAGCAGCCTCTTGACCCCCCTCTTCCAGGGAAGCCAGATGACGTGGCAGGACTAAGGCCACTGGAGGTGAGATGCAGGGATCTCAAAAGGCAGGGATCGATGGGGACAAGCCCCAGCCCCTGAAAGGAGGATGCAGGGGGACTGTTGAGAGTGAGGTGTGATCTTGCACACTGGATGAGGGGTGGCTCCCCAGAAAACCTCTGAGCTCAGAGGTGCTAAGGATAGGAAGTCAACTGTGTGGAGCTCTTTCCTTCTGCCCACCCTGCTCCCCTCTGTGATGTTTGTGAGTATTCAGGGCCAGGGGGAGGGAAAGTATCATGGGATGAGTCTGAGCTGCATTCTGGGACTTGTAGCTCCTCTGTGGTCGCATAAGGCCACTCTTGCCATATCCTCAAGGTTGTCTTGAGGTCCAGAGGAGGTGATGAAGGGACTCCAGCACCTCATCCTTGGGCTTTGCAACCCACTGGCAGGTGACTGAGGTAGGCTGGGTTCTCAGAGCCTCTGCCGTGCACTTTAGAGGAGCACCACTGAGCAGCGTATGTTGTGACTGTGGGGAGCAATGAACTCAGCGCCTGGCACCTGTGTAGCTGTGAGCAAACTCCATCCCCCCTGAGGGCCACTGGTGCTGGGCAGCCCAGAGGACATTGCAGAAGTAGTGACATAGGGTGGACTGTCTTCACATCACCAGGCAGGTGGCTATAGTTAGCTTAGTTTAACTAACTTATACCTTAGTTGGCTGTAAGGTGCCCGGGTGGGGCCGGGTACCCGTGAGGGGTGCCTTGATCATCACCTCACAGCATGTTATGGTTTTTAACTCACTTTGAGGCACACGGGTGTTTAACAACTTGCCTAAGGCCAGTCCCAGCTAAGGCTGCCGAGTGATGCCTACTTGGGGCTCTAAACAAGGGTTACAGTCATGTTTGGTCCACATGACTCATGATGCGCAGAAGCTCTTAAAATGCTGCATACGTGGTTTGGCCTTCACACATCCACACACAGACGCTGGGCCTGCTCTGTGTCCTGGAGATGAAGAGTGAGGACTCTGTGGCAAAAAGCAGGCAAGCAGGGATTCTGATGCTAACTCCACTGGCGGCACAATGAGCCTTGGCGCCCCAAACACAGGCTGGAGGGTGCTTTGTCGCAGGGAGGGGTCAGACGGGAGCAGACCTGTGTCCTTCCATCTCACTGGGGTGGGGTGGGGCTTGACTTCTCTGGCCAGGGCCAGGATCCAGAACTTCCAGGTCCTTGGTCACACTCTCCTGCAACCTGGTGGCCTCTACACTCCCTGATGCCCCTCTGCTCCTCTTGACACTTCTCTCTACTGTCCCTTCCCCGACCCCACACACACATCTAGCCATGAACTTTGATAGATGCCTCTGTTCTCACTTAACTGCTCCGGACACTACCAAACAGCTACAGGTAAACCAGGACACACATGCTCTCCCAAAGGTCAGGGCAGGCTTGGCTTACTTAGGCAGTGAGGTGCTCCCTGGAGGGTACACATGCTTCCAGGGCAAATACACAGACTGGCCATCAGGACAGAGGTGAGGTCCGAGGCAGGTCAGCCTGCTTTCTCCTGACCTTCATGGGTTCCTGCTTTCCCCCCAGTAAAAGCCTCAACTCCCTCCCTCCATCTGTGTCCAGACCACCCAGAGTGCAACCCAAGAGTCAGTTAGAATATGGGTAGATATTGATGGGCTCACGGCATCCCCTGATGGGAGAGCAACCAGCCCCGTAAACACATTCCCATGGCCAGCATGGTGATGTCCAGTGTATGGAGTGGGGCCACCAATCTGAATGATGATGAATTCAGACAGCTGATGCCCACTGAACACTGACTGTGTACCAGGACCGAGTGTAGCACTTCCCACACCTTATTGGGTTTAATTCTCTAAACAGCCCTGGGGAGTAGACACTGTTACCATTGTTCCCATTTTACAAATGGATCATCTGAAGCTCGGAAACTTGTTCAAGGGCAGGCCTGGCTGACCCAGAAGTCAGAGTATCTGATCCCACAGCTGCAGAGGCAGCTCCTCAGGGATGTGGGCTCCCCAGGGTGTGGATCTGCTCTTAATTGCAGAGCTGGGAGTGACCAAACGAGTTCTATCACATACCATCCCGGAAATGCCCTGGAAGACTCCACAAGCTCCTCCTGCTGCAGGAAGAGGAAGACACAGCAGCCTCTGGCCCCACTGTCCCATCCCAGCCCCATTCTGCTGAGCACCCTGGCGGGCTGGCCCCTCCAGGCAGTGAGCAGCCCTGACCCTGATCACACATGGCTGGGCAGCGTCTGGACTCACGCTAATGCCTACAGCCTGGACACAAACTCCTTGCCCCAGGAGGGAAATCTTAGCCTGAGGCCTAGGCTGGGCCCATGGCTGGACTTAGAAATTTTTGGAAACTAAGTTTGAGCTGATGGGTCTGGCTCCACCAGAAGCTAGCTGCAGAGGCCAAGAAACGTCTGGAAAAGTTACCCTCAGTATCATGGCGCCAGAGGAAAGACTCAGGATCTAGAGATCTGAGTTCTAATCACATGCCTGCCATTTCCTATAGTGTGATGCAGGGAAAGTTCATTAAAGATTCCCAACCTGGGAATATAAGTTGGTGCAGCCACTATGGAAAACAGTGTGGAGGTTCCTCAGGAAACCGAAAGTAGAATTACCATATGACCCAGCAATCCCACTCCTGGGCATATACCAGGACAAAACTAAAACTCAGGGAGATGCATGCACCTCTATCACAGCAGCACTATTCACAACAATCAAGATATGGAAACAAACAACAATCAAGATATGGAAACAACCTAAATGTTCATTGACAGATAAATGGATAAAGATGTGGTACATATACACAATGGAATGCTACTTAGCCATAAAAAGAATAAAATAATACCACTTGCTGCAACATGGATGCAATGAGAAATTATTATATTAAGTGAAGGAAGTCAGAGGAGAAAGACAAAGACAAATACCATATGATATCACTTACATGTGGAATTTAGAATATGGCACAAATGAACCTGTCTACAAAACAGAAAAAGACTCACAGGCATAGAGAACAGACTTGTGGTTGCCAAGGGGGCGGGGGGTGAGGGAGGGAAGGACGGAGAGTCTGGGACTAGCAGATGAAAAACTGTTATATATAGGATGGATAAGGTCTTACTGTATCGCATGGGGAACTATATTCAATATCCTGTAATAAATCATAATGGAAAAGAATATTGAAAAAGAATGTCTATATATGTATAACTGAGTCATTCTGCCATACAGATTGGCACAACACTGTAAATCAATTATACCTCAACTTTTAAAAATTTCAAAAAAATAGAAAGGATTCCCAACCTGGGATGGGAGTGGAGACGCCTCCTGTGGTGGTTTTAATGTCTGCAAATCCCTTGACAGTCTTCCCTTCAAGAAGTGCAGCCTAGTTCCCCTCCCTTTGAGTGTGGGCTGGACTTAATGACTTGATCCCAAGTAATAAAATGAAGCAGCAGTGCTGACTTCTGACCTTGGAGCTGCTGCTGCTGCTAAGTCGCTCCAGTCATGTCTGACTGTGCGACCCCATGGATGGCAGCCCACCAGGCTCCCCCGTCCCTGGGATTCTCCAGGCAAGAATACTGGAGTGGGTTGCCAAAAGGCACCATGGCTTCCTGCCTGTTACCTCTCTTGCTCTCGCCTCTCCCTCCAGAGGAAACCAACTGCCACATCATGAAGGGTGGCACACTGGTGAAAGACCAAGGTGCCCGCCAATAGCCATGAGAGGGTTCCATCTTGGAAGAGGACCCTCTGGTCCCAGGTTGGCCTTCAGATGGCAGCAGACACAGCCAACACCTCAATACCAACTTCTCAAAAGACCCTGAGCCAGAACCACCTAGTGAAGCTGCTCCTGAATTCCTGACCGGTGGAAATGGTGAGATAATCGGTGTCTGTTGCTTTCAACTGGTAAGCAGAGACATCACTTTGCTGACAAATGTCCATGTTGTCAAAGTTACGGTTTTTCCAGTAGTCATGTATGGATGTGAGAGTTGGACCATAAAGAAGGCTGAGCACTGAAGAATTGATGCTTTTGAATAGTGGAGTTGGAGAAGACTCTTGAGAGTCCCTTGGACAGCAAGGAGATCAAACCAGTCAATCCTAAAGGGAATCAACCCTGAATATTCACTGGAAGGACTGATGCTGAAGTGGGGCCTCCCTTGTAGTTCAGTTGGTAAAGAATCTGCCTGCAGTGCAGGAGACCTGGGTTCAACTCCTGGGTCAGGAAGATCCCATGGAGAAGGAAATGGCAACTCTACCCCATGGTCAAAGAAGCCTGGTGTGCCAAAGTCCATGGGGTTGCAAGAGTAAGACACAACTTCTCATCTAAACCACCACTTGATGCTGAAGCTGAAGCTCCAATACTTTGGCCACCTGATGGGAATGAGCTGGCTCTTTGTATCAGGTGGCCAAAGTATTGGAGCTTCAGCTACAGCATCACTCCTTTCGATGAATATTCAGGGTTGATTTCCTTTAGGATTGACTGGTTTGATCTCCTTGCTGTCCAAGGGACCCTCAAGAGCCTTCTGTAACTTCACAATTCAAAAGACTCATTGAAAAAGACCCTGATGCTGGGAAAGATTGAGGGCAGATGGAGAAGGGGAGAGAGAGGATGAGATGGTTGGATAGATAACATCACCGACTCAATGGACACGAATTTGAGCAAACTCCAGGAAATAGTGGAGGACAAGGAAGCCTGACATGCTGCAGTCCACGGGATCACAAAGAGCCAGACATGACTTAGGGACTGAACAACAACAGGACATTGGAGGCATTTTGTTACATGACAAGAGATAACAGATACGTACACTCACCTCAAGTATCTGTCAGGATTCACTGGGATAACAAATACAGAGGGCTAGATGCCTGATGAATGTGGAGTCTGATTAGCTCCTTTCTACTCTGAGGTCTCAGCAGTCCCCTCCCCGGAGGGCTAAGGCTCGGACTGTGGGTTATACTCACTCAGGGGCCAGCCCTACAGCAGATTCCTGGCTTCTTTCCCTTTCCCCTTAGCAGGACTCTTGTCTGTGCCCATCAGGGACAGTCACCCTGGGGGAGGACTGCTGTCTCTTTTATACAAAAGATCAAAGGAATTGGTTGGCATTCTGTTCAATCCAAATCCTGTGTCAAAGGACTTCTCTGGTGGTCCAGTGGCTGAGCCTCTGTGCTCCCAATGCAGGGGGCCTGGGTTCAATCCCTGGACAGGGAATAAGATCTCACATACTGCAACTAAAGATCACACATGCCACAACTAAGTCAAGGCACAGCCAAATAAATATGTAAACATTTTAACAATATAAAGATGTTTTAAAAAAACAAACAAACGAAAACAAAATTCTGGGTCAACACTGTGTACCAGCCTCACCTCCCAGGTTCACCTTCCACACAGTAGCACATGTGGGATGTCCAAGCTGTAAATCAGTTCACATCACTTTTTACTTAAAACCCTCCAGCAGCTCCCATTTACCCTTGGAGTAAAAACTTCAACTTGTACTATGGCTACAAGATTCTCTGTGATAGGCCCCACCTCCACTGTATGATCAACTATTATGCTCCAGGTTCCCCTCTTCCAAATGCTACTCAAACTTGCCAAACCTCTGCTTGCAGCACATTCTTCCCTCAGACCTTCACAAGGCTGCCCCTCCCCATTATTTTGAGCTCACTCAGTGCCCCCTCCTTAGAGTCCCACCCCAGGTCATACCCACTACGTTATCTTATTTCATCCTTTTTATAACCAGCTAAAATGATCACTTGTCTTGTTTATTGCCTAAAGCCCCATATTGCTGGAGAGCAGAACTTTGCTGTGATTATTATAGGGGCTGGAATATTTGTGGGCCAAATGGGTTCTTGAACATCCATCAAATTCCCTTTTGAATGTTCTGCAGGCATCTTCCATGAAGAATGCTCTGGAAAACCTTCCATAAAGGGAATGAATTGCCTCCAGACTTTCTAACAGTGGCTCATACCTGCACCATAATCATTGTAATCCAGGAAGGCTCTTGTTAGGGATTTTGAAATGCCTATGTTCTGAGAGGCAGTAAATCTTTCTCTGATTTGGTTCCAGGTAACGTACAGGGAATGAAACACCCTGATTTTTTCCCCCTTAGCTGGGTTTTCACGAGCCTGCCCAGCCAGCTGTCTCTTTGCAAGGAGTGGAGGTCCAAGAATCACATGGTTTTCTGATGCAAACCTCTTCCTCATCCCCCAGGAGCTATCTGAAGAAGCCAGAAGGTTCTGAGGTTCTGGAGACTGGAAAAAGGGAGAATACCTGGCATGGGGCTGAGTGGGGCAGGGCTCAGGGAGAAGGACTGGGCTGAACACAGGGCCACCATCCAGCAGCTTAGATGGCCATGGCCTCCAGGGCCAACCAACAGAGGACCCTGCTTGTTCCTGCTTCCAGGATCTGGGGAGCTGCAAGGCTCATGGAAGAGCCTGGCACTAACTGGTCTCCTTGCCTCTCTTGGTACCAATCGCAAAAAGTCATCTTCTATTAATACAAATGAGATCCCATCATTCCTCTGCTTGAAGGATCATCCCCTCTTATTCTCAAGACACAGACCCACCTCCATGCTGAATCTCCACCTCCAGCCCCAGCCCCCACTGCTGACCACAGTCATGCTGTTCCCAACCCTGGCCATGCTGTTCCCTGAGTCTCAAGTCTGTTTCTGCCTCACCATCTTCTGAAAGAGACCACACAGTCCTTCCACCCAGTCCAATCCCTGTCCCCGGCAGCATCTCCCAGTCCTGTCCCATGGGGGTGGGGGGCACAACACTGCCATGCCTTCAGCTCTGACATGGGGGCTTGATTCCTGTGGTCTCTGGGGATACTTCCTGTCCTCCTCACCCCTGCACCTGGAGAGGAGCAGCCCTGGCACTCAGCAGATGCTCAGACCACACTGTGTGAGAGAAGAAACAGGAAGCTCTAGGCTTCCTGGTGGCCCAGTGGCTAAGACTCTGAGCTCCCATGCAGGGGGCATGTTTGATCCCTGGTTAGGGAACTAGATCCCACATGTTGCAACTAAGAGCCCATATGCGGAAACGAAACAGATCCTGCATGCTACAACTAAGATCTGGTACAGCCAAATAGATAATAAAATAAATAAATAGGAAGCTGAAAGGACCAGGTTGTCATCTGGAAATGATTGGAGAGCTGGGTGAAGGCAGTCTAGAAGAGTCTCAGGCTGTGTCTCCCAGTGGCCGGATGTGTGTGGAGAGATGCAGATGGAACAAGGTGTTGCCAGGTGTGTCCTGATGACCAGTACCTGGGGAAGCCACACCCCCATCCACCCTTCATCCAGATAGTGGGGTGGGGAAGGACTTGCTGAATCTGAAAGGAGAGAAGGAGACCAGCAGGGTCTGGTGGTCACGGTACTCAGGGGTCCCCAGTTTAGCCAGTGGGTGGGGAAAAGTTGGGGAGGATGGAGAGGATAGAGGGGTCAGAAGGAAATGCTGTGACCTAAAAGGTGTCCTGGGAATGTGGCCGTATGCAGCTGCTTGGACTTGAGGCTTTCTGGTAGCATTTCATGTGGCTGAACATGGGGCACCCTGTTCTTCACACCACTTCTGGGTGTGAAGCCAGGGTGGAAGCAGTTTTAGCTGAGAGGCATGAGGTCACGGAAGCTGCAGGGAGCATGCAGGACACTAACAGCCAGCCATGCTGGTACCCCAGGGGGGCAAGCAGGATCTAGGCAGGTAAAGCATAGGCAGGACCAAAAAGGAGGGGCCTGACTGCGGTGGGGGAACAGGATCCTGGAGACTCCCTCTAGACCAGGCACTCCTTTTACTGCCTGGAGTTAGGGAGGTCGAGGGGGTTTCCTGGGGAAGGGAAGGGCTGGCCGAGAAGCCATGGGAACATTCAGATTTTAATGCCTGAACCAGCCCTGTCTGAACCTGCATGCCAGCCAAGGTCAGACCCCACCTCAGCAGATCAAGCCCAGATCCTAAGTGATCACGTGTCTTCTCCATGTCCTGTCACCCTGACCTTCCCTCAGTCCCTGGAAGACACTGCCCCCTGGGGCTCTGGTCTGTACTCTCCATTCTCCTTAGAAGTTTCATGACCCTCAAAGGCTCCTCATCCTTCAGTTCAGCCATCTCATCCTCAGGTGCCTTCCCTGGCCATGAGGCCACTTCAGGTCCCTTGGCACCTACCAAACTCACCCTTCCTAGGGCCTGACTTTGCCGACATGCATCTATGTTCCTAATTCCAGGTATGAGAGTTTCCCATGGACTCAGTCCAAAGGCTCAGGATCAGAACTACTGTCATTCACCACTCTATATTGACATCTCATTAAATATATACTGAACAGATGAGCAAATGAATGAGTGGACCCAAATTGCCTGTCCTCTTGTGGATCCCATCACCCCCTTCCTTGGTTTTGAATTCAGGCAGTGGGTACCACTTGTGTGCTCAGGAAAACATGGCTTCTCTGAGGATGCTAAGATCTTAGGGGTCTCCTCCCACTGCAGCAAAGGGAGCCCACAGGGCTGGTTGCAAGGGATACAAGATCCTGCCAGAGAATATTAGAGGCAAACCTGCACCCCCAGGCACTTTGAAGTGCAAACTGAGTGAAGAGGAAAGTCGCCCAGGCTGCGTGCTGCCACACTGACGGGACCTGTGCAGCGCATCTTCTCCCATGGCTCACCTTTGGGCACCTGCCTCTCTCAAAGCATGTGGTGAGATCCTGAGATCCATGTCTTTGTAACACAGTTGGCATTGCCACAAACCAAACAACTACTGTTTGATTTCTCTCTCCATTCTGTTTGACTATTCTACCAGGATTTTTTTCTCCCTCTAGAAATACTTAATCTTTCCTAGTGGGTTACAAATGTGGTAAAAGAAAAGGACTGATAAACAGGAATTTAATTACAGGCCTGTGCTCCATCATAAAGCAGTGATATTTTGTCTTCTCCTTAGTACCAACCAGGGGTACAGAGCTTCTCTTTTTTTATATATTTAATTTTATTATTTATGTATTTGGTTGTGTTGGATCTTAGTTGTGTGTGTTGTAGCTCATGGACTATCTCACTGTGCCACATGGGCTCTGTAGTTGTGGCAAGCAGGCTTGGTTGCTCTGTGGCATGTAGGATCTTAGTTCCCTGACTAGGGATCAAACCCATATCCCCTGCATTGGACGGAAGATTCTTAACCACTGGACCACCAGGGAAGTCCCTGGAAGGCTTCTCTTACTCAGCTCTTCAGTTGCCTAAACTGGGAAGGTTTGGACCAGATATCTCCCAGAATGCCCCTTCCTGGGAGCTGAACGCAAGTCTGGAGGGGGTGAAGGCACACAACCTGGCATTCCCTCCCCTGAATTGTCACAATGGGCGATCCTCAGCTGCCACAAACAGCACTGGGCAGAGCCAATGGGTCCACACACTGCCAATCACTGCACAGGAAATAAGCTTGCTGGCCAACCTGGAGCATACGCCCGGGAGAGGTGCCAGGGCCCACAGAGTGCAGAGGATTGCGGGAAGGCGGCTCGCAGAGCTAGGGAAACCTGTTCTGCACGGGGCCTTGCTCAGAGGAAGAGGAGACTCCCGTGGAGGGATGAGGTGGCCTTTGTCCACCCGGTCCACAACTATCCAGCAAGGAGAAGGGTACAAGCAAATGTAAACTGGGTGAGAGACACGTGCTTCATGGGGAAAGCTGGGGAGAGATGAGGTGAGCAACTCCAGTGTTAAAGCACCACCTGTGAAAACTGCCCCTTATGGGAAAGCTGAGAGGGAGAGAAAATTCTAACAAGGATGGAACTAAGCATTTGCCAGTCTTTCTGCAGAATGAGCTCAGTGGGTTCCCCCTTGTCTGGGTGGACCAGGGTGATGGAGGGAAGCTGAAAGCAGAGCCAGAAGGAAAAACAAAAGGTCACTTGTCATCAGGGAACACAAGTTTGGAGCCACACTAAGACACACCTCACACCCACTAGGGTGGCCATGATGAAAAACACAGGTAATCACAAATGCTGCTGAGGATGTGGAAATATCAGAACCGTCACACACTCCTGGTGGGATTATAAAATGATGCAGCTGCTCTGGGAAACAGTCTGGCAGTTCCTTAAAAGGTTAAACCCAGAGTCACCATTCGACCCAGCAATTCCACTCCCAGCTTTAGTCCCAAGAAAATTAAAAACCTTTGTCCACACAACAACTTGTACTTGAAGGTTCACGGCCGCATTATTCACAACAGCTCAAAGTGGAAACAACTTATATGTCCATAGGCTGGTGAATGGATAAATGAAATGTGGTCTAATCATACAGTGGAATATCATTTAGCCTTAAAAAAGGAATGAAGTGCTGACATGGATTATAACAACAAAGAACCCTGAAAACATGATGCTCAGTGAAAGAAGCCAGACAAAATGGACCACATGTTGTAAGACTCCATAGATATGAAATGTCCAGACCAGGTAAACCCATGGAGGTGGGAAGCATATTATTAGCTGCCTAGAGCTGGGGTTGGGGAAAAGGAGGACTAGGGGTATGGAGTTTCTTCTGGGGGTGGTGAAAATGTCCTAAAGATAACTGTGGTGATGGAGGCAGAACTCTGTGAATAAACTGAAAGCAACTGAGCTGCACATGTAAATGGGTGAACAGCACAGCATGTGAACGGCATCTCAGCAAAGCTGCTGGAAGGAAAAGGATTTTGACGGGCCAGAGCCTCGCATCATTACGGGGCGGGGTGGGGGTGGAACCTCCTGTAATGCCTCCAGCCTCCACGGGGTCTGTGAAACGACTAATCTATGACTGGGTGAACAATGAAGGATTTTCTGACTGTAAGCAGTCATGAGCTAAGGGTACAGGTTCCACCCTGAGGCCCATAGAATGTGAAGATTAGAAAAGAAAACCGCACCTGAATGTTCAGAACTCACAAGAATCCAGCATAGCGAGAGTGCAGGGACATGCAGTAACGTAAGGTCCTGGCCCGTCCTGAGAGGCTCTGTCCAGTGGGCTGCGTCCTCCCTCCAGCCCTCGAGGCTCCTGTGTCCCCTGTGTACTCACTGCAGCATCACTGGCTCATGGATACTCTGAATAAGAGCATCTTCTCCGGGAGGTTCTATGTTCCTCTAAACAGATATCTCTCACTTATTTATTGTTCAGTACTTGGTGTCTAAAAAATAGTAACTTAGGACTTCCCTGGTGGTCCAGTGCCTGCCAATGCAGAGTACATGGATTTGATCCTTAGTCTGGGAAGGTTCCACATGCTGCGGGGCAACTAAGCCCACAGGCCACAACAACTGAGCCCACGTGCCCTAGAACCTGTACTCTGCAACACGAGAAACCACTTCAATAAGAAGCCTGTGCACCGAAACTAGAGAGTAGCCCTTGCTTGCCGTGAGCAGGCAAAGACCCAGCACAGCCAAAAATAAATAAATAAAATTAGAAAGAAAAAAATAGTTTAATAAAATGAGTAGAAGACATTTCTCCAAAGAAGACAAGCAGTGGCCAATAAGCACATGAAAAGATGCTCATCGTCATCACTAACTGCGGTTGTGGTTGTTCAGTTGCTCAGTTGTGTCTGACTCTCTGTGACCCCATGAACTGAGGCATGCCAGGCTCCTCAGTTCTCCACCAATTACTAGAGAAATCAAAAACTACAATGAGGTGCCACCTCACACTGGTCAGAACAGTCATCATCAAAAAGTCTACAAATAATAAGTGCTGGAGAGGGTGTGTATAAAAGAGAGCCCTCCTACCCTGCTGGTAGGAATATACATTGGTACAGCCAATAGGAAAACAATAGGGAGGCTTTTCAAAAAACTACAAACAGAGTTACCATATGATCCAGCAATCCCACTCATAGGCAAAAATTCAGACACTAAATGTTCATAGCAGTACTATTTATAGTAGCCAAGACATGGAAGCAATCTATTGACACTGACAGATGAATGGAAAAAGAAGATATGGTATATATCTATATGAGTAGTATTCCACTGTATACATACAACTCAGCAATAAAAAAGAATGAAATAATGTTATCTGCAGCAACATGAATGGCCTTTGACTGTGTGGATCACAATAAACTGTGGAAAATTCTGAAAGGGATGGGAATACCAGACCACCTGACCTGCCTCCTCCGAAACCTGTATGCAGGTCAGGAAGAAACAGTTAGAACTGGACATGGAACAACAGACTGGTTCCAAATAGGAAAAGGAGTATGTCAAGGCTGTATATTGTCACCCTGCTTATTTAACTTATATGCAGAGTACATCATGGGAAATGCTGGGCTGGAGGAAGTACAAGCTGGAATCAAGATTGCCGGGAGAAATATCAATAACCTCAGATATGCAGATGACACCACCCTTATGGCAGAAAGTGAAGAACTAAAGAGCCTCTTGATGAAAGTGAGAGTGGAAAAGTTGGCTTAAAGCTCAACATTCAGAAAACTAAGAGCATGGCATCCGGTCCCATTACTTCATGGCAAATAGATGGGGAAACAGTGGAAACAGTGAGAGACTTTATTCTTCTGGACTCCAAAATCACTGCAGATGGTGTTTGCAGCCATGAAATTAAAAGGCGCTTATTCCATGGAAGGAAAGTTATGAACAACCTAGACAGCATATTGAAAAGCAGAGACATTACTTTGCCAACAAAGGTCCATCTAGTTAAGGCTATTTTTCCAGTGGTCATGTATGGATGTGAGAGTTGGACTATCAAGAAAGCTGAGTGCTGAAGAATTGCTGCTTTTGAACTGTGGTGTTGGAGAAGATTCTTGACAGTCCCTTGGACTGCAAGGAGATCCAACCAGTCCATCCTAAAGGAAATCAGTCCTGGATGTTCATTGGAAGGACTGATGCTGAAGCTGAAACTCCAATACTTTGGCCACCTGATGTGAAGAGCTGACTCATCTGAAAAGAGAAAGATTTAAGGCAGGAGGAGAAGGGGACAACAGAGGATGAGATGGTTTGATGGCATCACCAATGCAATGGACACAACATTTTAAATGGACATCGGTTTGGGTGGACTCCAGGAATTGGTGATGGACAGGGAGGCCTGGTGTGCTGCAGTTTATGGGGTCACAAAGAGTCGGACACGACTGAGCGACTAAAGTGAACTGAACTGAATGGACCCAGAGGGTAATATGCTTAATGAAATAAGTCAGACAGAGAAAGACAAATATCATATCTCTTTTTATGTGGGATCTTAAAAAACAATACAAATGAACTTATTTACAAAACAGAAACAGACCCACAGACCCAGAAAACAAATTTATGGTTACTAAAGGGGAAAGGGGAAGCCTTGGATAAATTATGAGTTTGAGATTAGCAGTTACACTCTACTATATATAAAATAAGTAACAGAGGCCTACTGCATAGCATAGGGAACTATATTCAATATCTTGTAACAACCTGTAATGGAAAAGAATCTAAAAAAGAAGATACATACTTAATTACTTTGCTGTACATCTGAAACTAACACAACATTTTAAATCAATTATACTTCAATAAAAAGTTTCTGGTTTTGAAAAAATAAAGCATCTAATATGGGAGAAGTGCAGATGTTCTATAAATGCCTTGGTTTTTCTAGGAGAGAAGAAAAGGTAACAATTCCTATTGGGTGATAAGTCAAGGCTGCCATATTGTAATTCCTAAAATAGTCACGAAAAGAATGGTAAAATCCTGAATAAATATCAAGCCAACAGAGGAACAAAATGATAACTTAAAAACTCAACCAAATTAAACCATGGCAAAAAAGAGATAAGGGAACAAAGAAGAGGTGAGATGAGCAGAAAGCCCATTCACAGGAAGACAGTAAGATCATCACATTAAAGGTAAGAGGGACAACTACTCCAGCTAAAAGGCAAAGATTATCACACTGGATAGAAACAAAATCATATATGCTAAGAATAAGAGACATATCTAAAACAGAAGAATCAAGAAAAACTGCAAAGAAATGATTAAAAAATCACATACCAGTG
This sequence comes from Antilocapra americana, assembly GCA_007570785.1. Lineage (NCBI taxonomy): Eukaryota > Metazoa > Chordata > Mammalia > Artiodactyla > Antilocapridae > Antilocapra > Antilocapra americana. Next base: position 14,355,257 of record ML664186.1, on the reverse strand, counting down.
ATACTATAAGGATAGTATGGTGCCACAATCCTAATGTCAAACAAACATACCTTAAGGTAAAAGCATCACTAGAATTAAAGAGCATCACTCTATAATAATCCCGATGGCTCTGCAAGTAAAGAATCCCCGTGCAGTGCAGGAGATGCGAGTTCAATCCCTGGGTCAGGAAGATCCCCTAGAGAAGGAATGGCAACCCACTCCAGTATTTTTACTGGGAAAATCCCACGGACAGTGGAGCTTGGCAGGCTGTGGTTCATGGTATTGCAAAGAGTCGAACACAACTGAAGCGACTGAGCATGCACTCTATAACAATAAAAGAGTATCCAAGGAGTTCCCTGGTAGCCTAATGATTAGGATTTAGAGCTTTCACTGCAGAGACCTGAGCTTGATCTCTGGTGGGGGAACCATCCTGCACACAACAATATGCGGCCAAAATAATTTTTTTAAAAGAGCATTCTAAATTTGTACGAAACGAATGACATGAAACACAGAGTAAATACAGACAGAATTATATGGAGGAACTGATAAGTCCATAGTCATAGTGAGATACTATAACATACTTTTTTCAGTAATTAATGGAGCAAGCAAACAAGAAATAAATAACACTACAGAAGATCTGAAACAATATCATCAACAAATTTGACTTTATGGACATATGCACACCCAACAACCAGAGAGTATATTAGTCTCAAGAAGAATGGATTTTTTTAAACCATTTAAAAATTTGACTATAATGTTCAACCAAAATGCACATTCCAATAAATCTCAAAGGGCTGAACTAAAGATAATGTTCTCTAACCACATTGCAAACAAGAATCAATAGCAAAAATATAATTGTAAAATCCCTGTATCTTTGAAAGCTACACTTCTGAGTAATATGCTTCCAAAATACACTTTTAAATAATGAATAGTCTCTGAAAAAATAAAAATGGAGATTAGAAATTATTTTGAACTAAATTTTATATAATTAAAAAATACAACACAACAACACTTGTGGAATAAAAATAAAGCAATGCTTGGAGGGAAATTTATAGTCTTAATTGCATATTTTAGGGAAGAAAAAGACTGAAGTATAATGAGCTAAGCATTCATTTTGAGAGGTTAGAGAAAGAATGGCAAAATAAAGCAACAAAAGTAGATGAGAGGAAATAATTTAACAACATAAGTAAATACAAAAGAAAACCTACAGCAAACAGCAAAGAAAAGCAACAAAGTCAAACTGAAAAGACTAAAAATATCAATAAACCTCCACTGAAAATGAAAAAAAGAAAAAAGAAGGCACACAGAGAAGTATCAAAAATGAAAAAGAGACTTTGTTGCAAAAGTAAGAGGATATTATGAAGAACTCTATGCCAAAGACTTGGTGAAATGGACATATTTATAGAAAAAGAGCAGGGCTTCCGTGGTGGCTCAGGCCTGAAAAGAATCTCCCTGCAATGCAGGAGAGGAGGCTTCAATTCCTGGGTCAGGAAGATCCCCTGGAGAAGGAAAGAGCTCCCCACTTCAGTATTCTTGCCTAGGAAATCCCATGGACAGAGGAGCCTGGTGGGCTCCAGTCCATAGTGTTGCAAAGAGTCAGACATGACTGGGAGACTACTACACCCATACACATACACACACAGAAAAATACAACCTAACTGACACACAAAAACCCAGAAAATATTAGTCTTATAATGATTAAAAAATGAAAGCGGTAATTTTTAAATATCTGATGATGAAACTTCAAGATTCGAATGTCTTCACTGGGGAATCCTACAAAACATGCTTTATTCTTATGTAGCTCTTCCAGAAAGCAGGAAAAGATTCAACAGCTAACTCTCGGAGGCTGGTATAAATTTTATATTAATGCCTGACAAGAACAGTACAGTAGGCCCCCCTTATCTGCCAGAATATGTTCCACGTCCCCCAGTGGATGCCTGAAACCACAGACAGTACCGAACTCTATATATACTCTGCTTTTCCCATCTATACACACCTATGATAAATTCTTATTTAGAAATTAGGTACAGTAAGAGACTAACAATAACAATAATAAAATTGAACAATATACTGTAATAAAAGTTATATGAATGTGCAGTCTCTTAAACATCTTATTGTACAAATTTAATGCCTTGTCCATCTTAAATAAGAACTTATCCTACACTGTGGCTGTAATTTTGCAGCTTGAGGATCGAAAGCAAAACTAGCACGAATTTCGTTTTCCTCCTTCACAACTTCATGGATAGATGATTCAGTCATATCATAGATCTTAACAACCTCAGTCTACAATTTTTTTCTTCCTTATTAAGTGAAGAACTTTCATCTTTTCTCTTAAAGGAAGCATTTTTTTACTCCTCTTTGGCATGTCTGAATTGCCAGCATCACTCATCTTATACTCTGGGGCCATTATTAAGTAAAATAAGGGTCACTTGAACATAAGTTCCATGAGTTGGTGACAGTGAGTCTAATAACTGAGTTGCTACTAAGTGACTAATGGGCAGGATCTGCTGGACAAAGTGATGATTCACATCCCAGGTGGTAGAAAACAGGACTGCCTGAGATCTCATCACACTGCTCAGAATGGCCTGCAGTGTAAAACTTGTGAATTGTTTATTTCTGGAGGGTTTTTTTTTTTTTTGGCCTCGTCCCTTGGCATGTGGGATCTTAGTTTCCCAACCAGGGATTGAAATTGCACCCCTTGAATTGAAAGCACAGTCTTAACCACTAGGCCACCCTGGAATTTTCCATTTAATGTTTTCGGACTGTGGTTGATCCTGGGTCCCTTAACAGTGGAAAGTGAAACTGTAGATACAGGCAGACTATATCACCAAAAAGAGAAGGTACAGGTCAATTTCATTCATGAGTATGGGTGCTAAAATCCTAGACAAAATAAAAGAAGTCAAATCAAACAATATGTAAAAGACAGTACATCATGATCAAATTGGATTTGTCCTAGGAATGGATATTGATTTAACATTAGGAAATCAATTAATAGAATTTGCCACAATAACAGATTAAAAGAGAAAATTCTTCAACTAAAGTCTTAAAGTGACAAAACTCTACATCTTTATAATACAAAAACTCATAGGAAAGAATGAAACTTCCTAAATCTGATGAGGGGCATCAGTTTAAAAACCTATCTTGGGGAACTTCCCTGGTGGTTCAAGGATTAAGAATCCTCCTGCCAATGTAGGGGACATGGGTTGGATTCCTGGTTAGGTAAAATCCCAAATGCCATGGAGCGACTAAGCCCGTGCACCACAACCATTGAGCCTGTGCTCCACATCAAGAGAAGGAACTGCAATGAGAAGCCCATGCACTGCAACAAAAACTCAGGGCAGCCAAAAAATAAATAAATAAACAAACTAATAAAATTCCTTAAAAAAAAAAAAAGCCCCTATCTTGGGACTTCCCTGGTGGTCCAGTGACTGAGACTCCATGCTCCCAGTGCAGGGGGCTTGGATTTGATTCCTAACAGACTGATTCAAAATTGGGGAAGGAGTACATCAAGGCCATATATTGTCACTCTGCTTATTTAATTTATATGCCAAGTTCATCAAGCAAAATGCTGGTCTGGATGAAGCAAAAGCTGGAATCAAGATTGCCAGGAGAAATATCAGATATGCAGATGACACCACCCTATGACAGAAAGTGAAGAAGGAGATGACAGAGGATGAGATGGTTGGATGGCATCATTGACTGAATGAACTGAGTCTGAGCGAAATATGGGGAGATAGTGAAGGACAGACAAGCCTGGTGTGCTGCTGTCCATGGGGTTCCAAAGACTCGGACACAGCTGAGCGACTGAGCAACAACAACAACAGGGAACTAGATCTCACATGTTGCAACTAAAAAAGAAAAAGACCCACATGCTGAAACTAAAGATCGCCCATGTGGCAACAAAGGCATTGCACGCTGCACCTAAGACCTGGCACGGCCCAATAAATAAACAAATAAAATATTTTTTAGAAGTATGGATTAAAAAAAATCCCAATCTTACTTGATAAATACCATATTGGCAAAAAGTTGAAATTGTGAGATTTCAATTTATACTTGAGATTGTATATGAGAAAGCTCACAACTATCATTTCTATTCAGCATTTTGCTGGAGGCTTTGGCCAGTACAACAGGCAAGAAAAAGAGATAAATGTTGTAAGGGTTGGAAAGAGAGGGGAAAAAAATCTAAGACAGTAATTATTCTCAGCTAATGATTCTATATGAAGAAAATCCAAATGAATCAACTGATAAATATTATAATTAATAAATTATTTTAGTAAGGTAACTGGATATAGAGTCAATGTACAAAAATAAAGAGTGTGCCAGTAGTAAACATAAAATAACTTTAAATGACACCATCTGCAATAGTTTAAAAATACTCATGTCTAAAAATAAAACTAAAAAAGTATGCAAAGACCTCCAAACAGGGAGGAATAAATTAGGAGGTTGGGACTGACACATACACACTACTATATATAAACTAGACAATCAACAAGGACCACTGTATAGCCCAGGAAACTTTAGTCAATATTTTGTAATAATCCATAAGAAAAAAGAATCTGAAGAATATATATATATATATATACACACACATACACACACACACATATATACATGTTTACATAGGGGCTTCCCTGGTGGCTCATTGATAAAGAATCTGTTCACAATGGAGGAGACATGGGTTCAATTCCTGGGGTTCAATTCCTGGGTTGGGAAGATCTCCTGGAGCTGGGAATGGCTACCTACTGCAGTATTCTTGCTTGGGTAAGCCTATGGACAGAAGAACCTGGAGGGCTATGTCCAAAGGGTCACAAAGAGTCAGACACGACTGAACACACACGTACACACCCATATACATAGCTGAATCACTGTGCTGTACACCCAAAACTAACATGACATAAATCAACTATTTAAAAAGTCTAGGTTAATCAGAATTATACCCTCCAACAACTGAGAAAAACAATCGGCAACCTAAAATCAAATACCTAGAGAAACCATTATGCAAAGAGAGCACATTAAAAATAGTTTTTTGTTGTTTGTTTTTGGTAAAAAAAAAAAAAGTCTAGCTTAAAGTATACTCACTGAAATAAAATGTCACTAAATGTGCAGTTTTATATACAGTTTAAAAAAAAAAGACAATATGAGTTAGATACCAATATTTGTCTTCCTAACTCCCAAAACTTTAAAAGAAGATCTCTAAATATAAAACCAAAAAAAAAATTACTTCAAATTTTAAAAGACCTAAATAAATACATTTAAGGATAAGAAGACAATAATGTTAATATCAATTCTCAAACTGATCTGTACATCCAAAGCAATCTTAATCAAAATCTCAAAGGTTTTTTTTTAAAAAAACAGAACTTGACAAACTGACTTCAAAAAATGGAAACAATTCAAAAATAGGGAGGGATAAATAAAAAATCCAAATATTTGGATTTTTGGTGATCCAAAAATTTATCAGGATGGACTTCCCTGGTGGTCCAGGGGTTAAGACTCTGTGCTTACAATGCAGGGTGGGGCATGGGTTGGATCCCTGGTTGGGAAACTAAGACCCTACATGCTTCAGGGTACAGCCAAAAAAATTTTTTTTTAATCTACCAACAGTAGAATGGATGAATAAATTGTGATATATCCAAAGGATGGGATGAAAGTGAATTAACAATGTACAACAACATGACTGACTCTGAAGAGGAAGCCACACTTGAACATGTGCACGCATGCACGCGCACGCGCACACACACACACACACACACACACACACACATAAACGCAGTCATAGGATTTAGGAATGCACATTTTTGTGGGAAATTATAGGTAACACAAAGAAGAGATTAGACAAAAATCGAGGTGGGGATGGAGATTAGTGACAGAATGGGACCTACAGTGGGTCCTAGAGTTCTCGACGTGGAGCGGTGTGCAAGCGCCTGCCTCGCGGCTGGCCGCTGGGCAGTACTCGGCTTTCTTCTGTGCACTTCTCTGTGCAGGTGTCAGTTTTCCCAGAGATTTTTTGAAAGATACAGAATATTTGCTGTCCCTACTTCAGGGTGTCTTAAGTCTCTATCAAGGAGGCAAAATGAAAGCAAATGTAAAATCACCAGTTGTTCAATTAACTGCAACACGAAAAAGGCTATAAGATAGTGGCCTGACCTAAGTCTAGGATTGCCTATGGCTAAGAATTTGCCATTGTTTATTTAGCGCTAACAATGGCAGAGAGACTCTGACTGGCACAGGATCACCAGCTAGGAATGGAAAGACTCCATATTCCACCCCAGCCTGGATAAAACAAACGTAGCATTCCCCAGCTCCCTGTGCTCGGCCTCTGGGTATGCTAAGAACCCTTTGCATGACTAAGTTGGTTTCTTGAATACTGAGAGACCAAGTCAGGGAGTAAGCTCCTTCAATAAAAGGCATGGATATTCAGATTTCAGGAATGGTATACTACTATTATCGGAGAAGGCAATGGCACCCCACTCCAGTACTCTTGCCTGGAAAATCCCATGGACAGAGGAGCCTGGTAGGCTGCAGCCCGTGGGGTCGCACAGAGTTGGACACGACTGAAGCGACTTGGCAGCAGTAGCAGCAGCATACTACTATCATAAATTCACAAAATGACACTGATCTAATCGTTTAGTTTCCATGGGCTTGCACAGTATAACGCAGTTTCCTAGGAAATTAACACCATTGGGTAATCTGATAAAGCTGAATTCTTAAACCTGTTTAGGAAAAGCTCAGATCTTGGTGTCAACTTTACTTATCAAATGTACACACTAAGTGACCCAGGTGGAACGCTTAGCCAGCATATCTCATCTCACTGACACTGGCTGCTTATTATCCAGGGCATTTCTGGGACTAGAGCCCTACCTGGAGAGAACCTTAGACTTGGAAATACCCTCTGTGGGGAGGACTTCCCCAATCCTACATTTTACTTAAGGAGGAAGTAGGGCTCTGTAAAAGTTTTTTTTAAAAAAACTACGGACTAATATCTCTCATGAATGCAAACAGAAAAATCCTCAACAGAACGATAGCAAATAAAATCTAGCAATATTGTCAAAGGATCATAACCATGTATTTATCTTATATTTATCCCAGGAATATAAGATTAGGTCAACATTTGAATATCAATCAGTGTAACTCACTACAACAGAATAAAAGAGAAAAACTATATGATCATCTCAGTAAGTTCAGAGAAAGTGTTTGACAAAATTCATCATTCATGAGAAAAACTCTCAGCAAAATAAAAATAGAAGAGCACCCATGAAAAATCTACGATGGACATCAAACTTACTAGTGAAAGACTGAGTCCTTTCTTCCTATAATTGGTAGAAGAAATAAGACATTTGCTTTCACTACATCTAGTAGACACTGTACCACCGGTTCTAGCCCCTACAATAAGGCATGAAAAAGAAATAAAATGAATTCAGATGGTTGTTGTTGTTCAGTCGTTACATCGTGTCCGACTCTTTGCTACCCCCATGGACTGCAGTACACCAGGCTTCCCTGTTCTTAACTAAATTCTAGAGCTGCTCAAACTCATGCCCATTGAGTCAGTGATGCCATCCAACCATCTCATCCTCTGACGCCACCTTCTCCTCCTGCCCTCAATCTTTTCTAGCATTAGGGTCTTTTCTAATGAGGTGGCTCTTCATATCAGGTGGCCAAAGTACTGGAACTTCAGCTTTAGCATCAGTCCTTCCAATGAATATTCAAGGTTGATTGCCTTTAGGATGGACTGGTGAGAACTCCTTGCTGTCCAAGGGACTCTCAAGAGTCTTCTCCAGCACCACAATTCAAAAGCATCACTTTTTTTGGCACTCAGCCTTCTTTATGGTCCAACTCTCACATCAGTACATGACTACTGGAAAAACCATAGTTTTAACTCTATAGACCTCTGTTGGCAAAGTGATGTCTCTGCTTTTTAGGTTTGTCATTAAAAAATTAAAAAACCTCTGCTGTCTATGTTTGTCATAACTTTTCTTTCAAGGAGCAAGCATTTTTTCATTTCAAGGCTACAGTCACCATTCATTGTAATACATTAGCTAAATAACACACCCACAAGTGCCATGACAGTTCTGAGGCCAATTATAAAATGTCAAAAAGTGGGTGGTGGCTCATCTCCTGGAAGTCTCTGCTTTCCTAAAATAGCTGGAATAATCCTTCCACTCATTAGCTCATGAAATTACCCAGCCGATAAAAACTAATCACCCCATATTTTGAAGCCCCTTACCTTCTGAGATGGCCCACAATCTGTCTGTGGAGTGTGCTTCTCCCAAGGCCATTCTCACCTTTTGAGACAGACTGCATTCTGTCTATGGAATGCATATCTCTCTAAATAAGTCCACTTCTTGTGCTGTGTGTTAAGTCTCTTTAGTTGTGTCTGACTTGTTGTGACTCTGTGGGTTGTAGCACTCCAGGCTCCTCTATTCATGGGGTATTTCAGGCAAGGATGCTGGAGTGGGTTGCCATGCCCACCTCCAGGGATCTTCCTGACCCAGGGATTGAACCCACATTTCTTACATCTCCCGCACTGGCAGACGGGTTCTTTACCACTAGTGCCACCTAGGAATCCCACTTCTTACCTATCACTGTCTCTCACTGAATTCTTTCTGAGACACAAAGAACTTCATTAAGAACTTCATCAAGTCCTGAGACCAGATGTGTGAGCTCCATTAAAAGACAGTGAGTTTTCTTTAAAAAATAAATAAATTTAATTATAAAAAAGACAGTGAGTTCAAATCCCAATCTGAGTTGTGCAGTCTCACCACTTCTCTATGCCAAAGGACTCCCTTCTTAAAATTAATTAAATGCATTTATTTTGAAAAAATTTAATCATACAGAAAAGTTTTTAAGTATATTACAATGAATTCTCCTATACTTATTTTCATCTATAGACACTTTCCCTCTGTGTTGAAATTTACAATTACTCTTTCATTGAAATAAGATGTAGTGTAGGTTTCTTCAGGAATCTTAACATTCTTTTTTCCTTTTCCCCATAAAAGGAAAGAAAGAAGAAAAAAAAAGTTAATCCCTTCTTTTAAAGGGATGGAAATGTTTTGGAATTAGTGCTAATGGTTGTACAGCACAGTGAATATATTAAAAATAGTGAATTTTGTTATATGAAGTATATCTTGATTTAAAAAAAAAAACTCTAAAACTGGGCAAAAGACTTGGACACTTCACAAATGAAGAAACCAAATAAAAATTTGCATATGAAAAGATCCCTAGGTCAAGAAGATCCCCTGGAGAAGGAAATGCAATCCATTCCGGTATTCTTGCCTACAGAATCCATGGACAGAGGAGCCTGGCAGGCTACAGCTAACAGGGTTGCGAAGAGTCCAAACTGAGCAACTGAGCGCCCACACACACTTGTAAAAAGCTTAAGATCATTAATGTTTAGAACTAGGAAAATGCAAATTAAAACTACTATGAGTAGTAGCACACACCCACTAGAATGACTAAAAATATTTTTTTGGTCTACCTCTCTCTTTTTGTTGTAGCAAAACGTATACAACACAAAATTTACCATTTTCAAGTGACCAGTCCAGTCTAGCGAAGGCTATGGTTTTTCCAGTGGTCATGTATAGATGTGAGAGTTGGACTATAAAGAAATCTGAGTGCAGAAGAATTGATGCTTTTGAACTGTGGTGTTGGAGAAGACTCTTGAGAGTCCTTTGGACTACAAGGAGATCCACCTAGTCCATCCTAAAGGAGATCAGTCCTGGTTGTTCATTGGCAGGACTGATGTTGAAGCTGAAACTCCAGTACTTAGGCCACCAAAGAGTTGACTCATTTGAAAAGACCCTGATGCTAGGAAAGTTTGAGGGCAGGAGAAGGGGATGACAGAGGATGAGATGGTTGGATGGCATCACTGACTCAATGGACATGGGTTTGGGTGAACTCTGGGAGTTGGTGATGGACAGGAAGGCCTGGTGTGCTGTGGTTCATGGGGTCACAAAGAGTCGGACATGATTGAGCGACTGAACTGAACTGACGTGGTTGAGCCATCATCACCACCTTCCATGCCTCTTCTCATATTGTAAAACTGAAACTGTGTCCATTCAACACTCACTCCCTTCCTCTCCCTCAGCCCCGGCCCCCACCATCCCCCTCTATGAATCAGTCTACTCTAGGGACCTCATGTGAATGGATCATACATGACTTGTCCTTCTGTGACTGGCCCATACCACTCCGCATGTCCATCCATGTCCATCCATGCTGTCGCCTGTGTCAGGATTGCCTTCCTTGTCAAGGCTGGGTCACCATCATATGAACTTGGCCTGTTTGCTCATCCCTTAACCCACTGGTGGCTTAGTCGGTAAAGAATCCACCTGCAAGGCAGGAGACCTGGGTTCAATTCCTGGGTTAGGAAGATCCCCTGGAGGAGGGAATGGAAACTTGTTCTAATATTCTTGCCTGGTGAATCCCATGGACAGAGGAGCCTGGCGGGCTACAGTCAATGGGATCACAAAGGGTTGGACTTGGCTGAGCTAACTAACTAACTAACACTAACTCACTCACCCATCAATGGCTCCTTAGGCTGCTTCCATACCTCAGCTCATGAGAACTGTGCTGTTAGGAACATGAGGGTGTGAATACCTCTTGAAGACTCTGCTTTCAGATTCTTCAGGATATTCACCCAAATGTGGGATAGCTTGGGGGAGGGGGCAGTTCCACCTACTGTTTTCCACAGGCGATGCACCATTTTACCTTCCTACCAACAATGCACAAGGTGTGGTTTTAACTTCTGATTTGTGGTTTAGAATCCACCTGCCAATTCAGGGGACGATGGTTCGATCCCTCCTCTGGGAACTAAGAGCCCAAATGCTGTGGGGAAACTGAGCCCTATGCAGCAACTAAAACCGGACGCTACCAAAAAGAAATGAATATTTTAAAATTCTTAAAAACAACAACAAATCTTTGCTCAGAAGGGCTCTTCCTCAAGTCTCCCCATCCCTTAGAGGAAAGCAAAGTCGTCTCGCCAACCGCCCTGACCTTCCCAGAGCCCAGGGCAGCACGTCAGGACGTCACCTCTTCGGTCGCTCAGTTGCCTCAGGACAGAAGACACGGGACTGACCCGGAGGAAGGCCTCTGAGGAGTGGGACCGTCCCCGCCCCTCTCTCCACACGCGGCGACGCCCCTCTCTCCACTCGCGGCGCCGGTCCCCGGGATCCCAGGGTCTCGCGATATCTCTTCTGCTGTCTCCGTCCACCTGTCTCTGCTCCGCTCACGGGAGAGCTGCTCAACTCGCGCTCTGCTCTTGCGCGGAGCCTTCTGCGTCTGCCTCTAAGCTCGGCATTCTGGAACGTTCTTTCACCAGAGCCTCCTGTCCCTGCTTCGTGGGTTCAGGGCTGTGCTGTTGATGCTTCCCGCTCACTGTCACTCTGCCAGATCCATCCTCCAGAGAGACTAAGGGCTGGGCCTGTGCCTAGGTTTTCCCTGCGGCAGGCCTGACCCGGGGTCCTGGGCTCCTCTCTGTCCTCCTCATCACTCTCCTCCTCATCATCACTCTTCCTCCTCCTGGACTTCCTCTTGGTCCTCCTCCCAGTCCTTCTCCCAGGTCTCTGGCCATTCCTGGCCTCACTGGGCTTCAGAGGAGGCAGGGGCAAGTTGTGGAGTGACCAGAACTCTCCAGCCCTACTGGTAGAGTGTGAAGTGGTACAACCACTTTTGAAACCTGGCTTCTTATACTGTTAGACATATACCTATCCATGATCAGCAATTCCACTACTAGATATTTACCCAGGAGAAAATGTTCATAGCAGTATTACTCATAATAGCTAAAAAGTGGAAACAGTCAAATTTCACAATCAGATTTCAAAAGTGGAAACAAACAAATCAGTCCATCAACTGATGAAGGAGTAAACGTACTAGGATAGATCCACATAGCAGAATTCTACTCAATAATGAAAAGGAAACAAAAGCTGATACAGAAAAACATGATTGGGTCTCAGACATTATGTTGAACCAAAGAAAACAGTACATACAGAATAATTTGAGTTATACAAAGCTCTAGAACTCGCATTAGAAATCAGATCTCTAGTTGGCTAGAGCAGAGCTTGGCGGTGGGGACTTGACTATACAGGAGAATGAGGGAATTTTCTGGAGGGATGCAAATATCTTGATTGATTGTGACAGTGCTTATGTGGGTGTGCATACATTTGCCAAAACTCATTGGACTATAGACTTTAAATATATGCATTTTAGTAGGGAAGCTGGATTAAACAAATTAAAAGGAACATGAATATCTGGAAATAAATGACCTGGGTTTGAGTCTTTCATCCTGGTTCCACATTTAAAATGTTGCATGACCTTGGACAACTTATGCAGCCTTAATAAGCCTCAGTTTCCTCATTTATAAAATGGGGCTACAGCTCAGATGTGGGAGAGGGAATACTCCTTGTCCTATCCAGGTGTTGTATGTTCTTAAGAATGGCTCTGTGCTTATCACGTGCCAGGTGGGACGCTGAACAGTTCGAACAAAGGGGCAACAGTTTGGACAGGAAGAAATGTGCACACCAGGCTCCTGGACTCCATCCTTTTACCCTTGAATTCTTTGGGGTTGGAGAGAGGGGTGTGTTTGTTTGGTTGGACTGCCATAACAAATTACCCCAGACTGGGTTCCTTAAACAACAGAAATAATTTTCTCACTGTTTTGGAGGTTGGAAGTCCAAGGTGAAGGTCCCCTTGGCTTTCTCACTCTGTCCTCACGTGGTCTGTCCTATGACTTCTACTCTTCTTATAAGGACCCCAGATGGATTGGACTGGGGCCGACCCTGACAGCCCGCATTTTGAATGAACATCTTTTTTAAGATCCCATCTCTAAATGCAGTCACAGTCTGAGGGACTAGGGGTTAGGGCTTCAACATGTGGATTTGGTGGGGGGGACACAATATAGCCCATAAAAGGGGTTGAATTCAGATTTGGTCCCTCTTGGATAGGAATGCTTAAGGACAGGGCCTTTGCCCTTGACTAGTTGAAGGTCAGTTCAGAATAATTGGTAGAAAAACCATATCAGTTTACTTGTTTTGTCATTTTGTAGGTGCATAACCTGGGATGAAGCCCTTACAATGCCCCTCACCTACAAGGGAGCATAGTCTTACGCCATAGAATTGCTGGGACGGCACATGGATCAACACTATTACTAATATTTATATCAAAGTATAAGGCTGTGATCTTAGTTGTACAATAGAATCACCCCCAGGGACTTCCCAGTGGTCCAGTGGCTAAGACTCTGGGCTTCCACTGCAGGGGGCATATGTTCCATTCCTGGTCAGGGAACTAAGATCCCACATTAACTGTACAGTGACAAAAAAAAAAAAATCACCCCAGCAAAGGTGATTTTTACTGATGCCCAGGCGCCCCCCACCCGCCGCCCCTCCCGCCCAGTGATTCCAGTGAACCACCAAGGTTAAGGGGCCACAGAAGCATTTTGATGGTTTCTACGGATGAACTAGGGGCTCGGAGTACACTGTGCACTTGGACTCGGACTTTTACTGCTAGACCCCCCTGGATAACCTCAGGGCCACTCCCTCCTGCTTCTCTGCGGGAGACAGATGCTGGAGGACTGAGGCTGGGCTAGAACCTCGTCCCAGCCCTGCTCCAGTCTAGCGCCTTTCTTGCCCCAGGCACTGCGGATCAGAAACCCCTGCAGGACGCGGGGCAGAAGCATCGCGAGCGCAGGGTGGACTCGCGCTGTTCCTCCTGCTTTCGTTTATCCAGGGACCTGGGACCCAGGTGCTCCGGATCCGGGCCGGTGGGACCCGCGGGGAGGGCCGGCTCCGGGCACCGTCAGCGCTAGGTGGCGCCCGCCGGCCGGCCCGGCCCGGCTCCCGGGAATCCTTGGGGCGCTGGGGAAATCCTGGCGAAATGGAGGGGGAAGGAGGCGAGGGCGGCTCCTCGCTTCTTTAGCCGGACTGTCGGGAGGATCACGTGCAAGAACTTCTCAAGACCCTGCCCTCGCCCCGCCCCTGAAGAAGGTGGACGGCCTGCTAAGCTCATTTCCTCCAGCCTCATCTTACTTCGGGGGTGGAAGGGGAGTGTCGAGGGGACGGGAGGGTGTTTTTTTCGGGTGGATTGTTCTTCTCTGTTAGCAAATCCCGAAGATTCTTCGAAGTTTTCCTGCTCAACACGTGCCACGGAGGACTGCAGATTGGCAAGAAAATCACATTTTTAAAACACAGGAAATTTATCCGAACCAAAGTCAAGTTTTCTCCACTAAAATGTAAGGAGAGGAGCGTCGCGATGAGGACCCTGAGACAGGGTAAAGCCCGTACCCAAAAAGGATCTAGTTTTGTTCGGGTTTATTTTCATGCAGAGTGATTGAGGTGTTTTATAACAACTTTGGAACCAGGGAACCATCACTGTGGTTGCTGTTAACAGGGACCCTCCCTAATGCTGAACATCCCAGAAAACCGAGGGCCAAACACCTTTCAAGTAACGTGTCATCTTGCAGTTCTGAATACTTAAAATATTTCCTTTTGAGAAACTTGAGTCGGCTTTTCTAAAACGGTCTTTTTCTATGTTACCAGTTATTTCTTTTTCTCCCTCCCCATTATATTTTAGGAATTTCTTCAACTAACACTTGTTTTGCCAACCTCTGAGTCAGACCCTGGAAAATACACAATCACAAAACAATAAATAGTAGGAAACTCACCTACTCCAATTTTAGAACATTTCTATCCCCTAAATTTCGCTGGTGATTAATTGCAGTCTATCCTCATTTTCATCCCTAGCCCTCCCCGCAAACCCTGATCTTCCTTCTCTCTCTATTGACATTTCCTGTTAATGAAAGTACAGTGTGTGTGGTCTTTTGCGTCTGGTTTCTTTCATTGAGCATGGTGGTTTCAAAGTTTATCTGTGTTGTGGAGTGTGTCAGTGCTTCATTCCTCTTTATGGATGAGTAACAGTCCATTGTATGGATGGGTCACATCTTGCTTATTAGTTGATGACACATTTAGGTTATTTGTATTTGGGGGCTTTTATGAATAACACATCTATGCACAGCCACATTTAAACCTTTTGTGTAGACAGATGTTTTCATGTCTCTTTGGAAGGCAGCTATGCTCACCATTATACTACCAATGTTGTACTTCGTGTCTCTTTGGTGAGTATCTAGAAATGGAAATTACTGGGTATTATGGTATATTTATGCTTAACATCTTTAAACACTGTCAATTTTTTCCCCAGAGTGTCTGTACCATTTTAAATTTCCATCAGCAATACAATTGCAGTGTCCTCCACATGCTTGCCAACATTGATTTCTTTTTGATGATACCCTTCCTAGTGGGCGTGTAGTTGTTTTTTTTTTTTTCTTTTAGTCTATTTTATTTCTTTTTGGCCATGCCATGGGCTTGTGGGATCTTAACTCTGTGATCAGGGGTTGAACCTGGGTCCTTGGCAATGAAAGCACAGCGTCCTAACCACTGGACTGCTCGGGAATTCCCACCTAACTGTAGTTTTAATTTATATTTTCCTAATGAACGATAATGTCGAGCATCTTTTCAAGTGCTTATTGGCCATTTGAATATTTTTGTTGAAATGTCTGTTCAAATCTTTTGTCCACTTTAAAAAGTAAATTTTTAGTTTTATTATAGTGTTAGATTTACAGAAAAGCTGATGAGAGCACAGACTGTTCATATGCTTCACTTCAAGTTTCCTGTGTTGCTAACGTCTGACATGACTATGGTCCCTCTGCTACCATTAACTGAAGTTCACACTTTGTTGTGATTTCCTTAGTTTTTACCTGAACCCTACTTCTCTTCCGGGGTTTCATCCAGGACACCTCTTTACATTTAGTTGTCATGTCTCCTCAGGCTTCTCTTGGCTGTAACAGTTTCTCAGGTTTTCTTTTTAAACCTTGACTTTTGATAACCTTAGCAGTTTTGAGGAGGACTGGTTCAGATATTTCATGAACTATCCCTAACTGGGATCTGTCTGATGTTTTTCTTATGATTAGCATGGGGTTATGGGTTTACCTCCAAAGACCTTGGCGGTAAAGGGCCTGTTGCATCCACTCCGGCTGCTGAAACAAGTACTGCAGACCAGGAGGCTTAAACAGTAGTTTATTCTCTCACAGTCTTGTAAGCTGAAAGTCTAAGCTCAAGGTGCCCACAGGGCCGGTTTCTCCTGAGGCCTCTCTCCTTGGTTTGTAGACAGCCATTTTCTCCCTGTGCCGTCACTTGTTCCTCTCAGTCCTAATCTCCTCTTATAAGGACGCCAGTCATACTGAATGAGGGCCCATCCCAATGACCCCATTTAACTTTGTTGTCATTAAGTCGCTAGGTCATTTCTGACTCCTTGCAACCCATAGACTGTAGCCCGCCAGGCTTCTCTGTCCATGGGGCTTCCTGGGCAAGAACACTGGAGTGGGTTGCCATGTCCTTCTCTAGGGGATCTTCCTGACCCAGGGATCAAACCCAGGTCAAATCCTGCCTGCTTGGCTGGCGGATTCTTTACCATTGAGCCACCTGAAAGCCTTAATCATCTTCTAAAAGATCCTCTCTCCAGTACATTCACATTCAGAGGTACTGGGAGTTAGGACTTCAACATACAAATTTTTAGGGGACACAATTGAGCCCATAAGCATGCCAGTCTCATCATATTGAGGGTCCATGCTGTCAACATGGCTTATAACTGTCGACTTATCACCTGGATCACCTGGCTGAGACATGTTGGTCAGAGTTCTCAGCTGTACGATTATTCCTTTCTTTCCATTTTCCATACTGTGCTCTTTACAGCAAAACTGTAAGGTGCAGCCCAAGCTTCACGACTTTTGTTTCAGCAGCAGAATCTCAAGACACTAAAAGCACACTAAACAGACATATTGGGCTTGATTGACATGAAAACTGTGTATCAGTGGACATTATCAAGAAAGTAAAGAGACAACCTACAGAATAGGAGAAAATACCTGCAAATTCTGTGTCTGATAAGGGCCTGGTATCCAGACTATACAAAGAACATAACTCAACAACAAAAAGACAGAACTCTAGCTTTTACAAATAAGTGCTGTAACGAAGAACCATAGGCACAAGGTATTTTGCATGTGTAAGCAGATCTGCAGAGTGAATTCCCAGAAGGGTGTGTGATTTTCTGATTTTGCCCACTCTTGCCAAATTGCCATCCACTGAGGGTGAACTGTGGTGTTGGAGAAGACTCTTGAGAGCCCCCTGAGCAGCACGGAGATCCAACCAGTCCATCCTAAAGGAAATCAGTCCTGAATAGTCATTGGAAGGACTGATGCTGAAGCTGAAGCTGCAATGCTTTGGCCACCTGATGCAAAGAACTGACTATTGGAAAAGGCCCTGATGCTGGGAAAGATTGAAGGCAGAAGGAGAAGGGGACGACAGAGGATGAGATGGTTGGATGGCATCACTGACTCTATGGTCATGAGTTTGAGCACGCTCTGGGAGTTGGTAATGGACAGGGAAGCCTGGCGTGCTGCTGTCCATGGAATCGCAAAGAGTTGGACACGACTGAGTGACTGAACTGAATTGAGGATGTATGTACCAGTCAGATCCCCACCAGAATTTATTTCCAAACCTGCTCTGACATATGCCAACACTGACAAGAATGGCCAACGAAGCGTTACTCATCAAAGCTCCAAACTGGAAACAGTCCGGTGACCTCAGCAGGAGAATGGAGAAATAAATCACAGTCTCATCAAACAGTGGAATAGTACAACGCAACGAAAAAGGACAGAGTTCTGCTACCCACGAGGTGGAGGAATCTCGCAGGCATGTCAGTGCCCGAAGGAAACCAGATACAAAACAGTGCTTCCTGTGGGATTCCAGTGAGATGAATCACCCACAAAGTTGAAAGAAGTCGTTACAATGACAGAAATCAAAACAGGGCTTCCCTTGGATGGGGGGGGGGTTTGATGACACGTCCCCTATGCTGCTCAGAAAGCCCTGTACTTCGAGCCGTATGATAGTCAGATGGGTATATACCTACATATAAAACTCACTGAGCTGTGTGTGCTTCACTGATGCTATGTCTAAATAAAAAGAAAAAGTTTTTTTCTTTTTTTTTTTTAAAAAAAGCACCAACACTGATGTGCAAACAGCAGGGCCAGGGCCACAGGGAGGGTCCTTGGAATGGAGGGTTGCGGAGAGGCCCTGTGTCTCTTTTGTCTTGACCAGCTGCCAGCTCCAGGCGTCAGGAGGGGAGGCTCGCAGTCTCTCCACTGCCCAGGACCCCCCAGCAGCTCAGAGGTGCAGGGGTGCTGCTGTCTCACTGCCCAGCCCCACCTCCCCCTGCCTGGACGGCTCTGCACCAGCTGTGGAGCAGCTGCCTGATTATCTATAGCCTTGGGCTCTGCATGAAAGGAGCCTCATTCAGCAGCTCCTTTCTCCTGCCTTCAACTCTGCTCCAGAGTGGCCCTCCCTGCACCGCAAGCTTTAATGTTTCTGAAACATTCCAGGTCCCACTGCTGGGCTACATGTGGCCATTGGGGCTCGGAGCGGGATCTCCCCTGCAGAGCCAATTCCTGGGGCTCTTCTCTCCCGACAGCTCTCTCAAACTCAGGCAAGGCCCTCAGCTGCCAGGCTGGGTGAAGGAACACTCACAGGAGGCTGGGGAATGCTCAGTCGCTTCCCAGGAAGCTTGATGGGGGTCCTGGCCCTGCCCCTTCAGGATCTCCTGGCTAAAGAGGCTGCCAGCCTATCCCCCTCACTTCTCCTATGCCTGGTGCAGGCCCCTGGCCCCAGAGCTCCCGGGTCCAGGAGAGCTTAGTGAGGGGCTAGACCCTCCCACCTCACCCACCCCTCTTCCAGTGGGCCTTCAGGAGCCTTGAGTCTTTTCTCCAAGCTCTGTTAGGCCCAAGTCAGTCTTGTTCCTCTAAGCCAGGGTGCTCCCTCCACCACCCCACATCTGAAGTGGGGGCACCTCACCAGCTGCGCAGGGAAGGAACCAACCCCAGTGCCTTCCGGGGTTTAGCTCAAAACTCCATGAGAGGACCACCTCCGCCTCCTGGAGTTACCCCCCACACACAACAAGGTGTGAAACTCCAGCTCTTCGGTGTCACCAGTGCCAGGATACTTACTGTACGAGACATGTTCTGAAAATGGGATCCAGAAATGGATTTAAAACTCAAATCTACTTTAAAAGCAGTGAAAGTATTTGCCTCCTCTCACTCTCTCTCCCTTTTTCTTTTCTCCCCCTGCCCACTTCCTTCTCTCTTTCTTTCCTTTCTTCTTCCTTCCTTCTTTCTCTCTGAACTTCCTTCCTCCCCACTTCCCTTCCTTCTTTCCTAAACTGGAGGATCCCCTAACTGGGGTTCCAATCAGGGAAGCCAGATGTTTGTGGATGTTCCTGGGCTCAAGCTGAGTGAGTGGAGGCCCCCAGGAGGTGGGATCGCGGAGCTCTGTGGACTGAGCAGCCCTCGACTGGGAAGGGATGATTTGTTCTGGAGCTGAGGAAGCTCCCTTCTCCGCTGGGGGTTTTCTGTGGCCTGTGTACCGCTGACTGGTCAGGATCCCCCCTTGGGCCCGGCCTGTGAGGAGCGTGTGGGGGCTGAGGAGTTATTGGCAGAAACACAAGAGCAAAATTAGCTTTCGTCCTGAGAGTCTGTGGCCACCGGCCAGCATCTCCTTCCAATGCAAACTTTCTCATTTTCATCCTGGAAGCTTTTTGTCAGGTTTATTGCAAATGAAAGCGAGAGCAGACAGAAACAAAGTGACATTTGCTGAGCTGGCTGGATTGTTTCTAAATCTATTGTCAAGAGCACCCGAGTGTGTGTGTATGTGCGCCTTTCCAGGGCACTCGCCTCAGTGGGGGCTTGAACTCAAGTTGCAGATGGGCCTTATTTTACCATCAGCCTGGTGTCCCCATGCTTGTGCCTGTCCCTGCGTGCGTGATATGTGGGCATGAGGCCGACGGATGGTGAGTGCCATTGTCAGCCACCACTGGAAACATATGCAGGACAGATGGGCACTAAATCCACTGGAAAATGGAGAATTCTAATCAATTTCATTGGCATCAAAATTTAATGTTCCTGTAAACTTGTGAAAGCCATGAAATTAAACTAACTGCTTCACAACAGACCAGAGTGAGTAATCTGACTTAAAAAAAAGAAAAAGCCCTCCAGAAAAACTAACTGATAAACCAAAACTCAAACTAATGCCCTTTTAAAAATGGAGACTGGGATCCTTCAGTCTTAACATTTGTTGCCAGATCCCTTTGGCTATGAGAGTTGGTTACACAAGGTACTGGGTATGCTGGCTGCATCTCTCCGGTTGGTGATGGATGAGGGAGGCCCCATCTCCGAGCACAGGGGAAGGTCTGGGGACCACCAGGTAACGATACTAGCGTCAGGAGTGCCACCGGGCCACCAAAGGAATGCTACTTAAAGGAATGCTTTCTGACTTCCACATTTTCTTCGTGGACAAAACCCTCTTGCCAGCAGGGCGTTTCTTAATACAAAACATCTAAATACCCTTCTCCTCTTCTCCCGTGCACATCACTTGCTGGCCAGGAGGGTAAGGATTTTCTCCTAATAGAAGGTTGGTAAGAATTTAAAAATGAAGAAGAGTTCATTCGGTCTTCTCCCGGGAGGTGCGCCGCTTCTCTGTGTATCATGTTTGCTAACCAGCTTCACACACCTGTTCACCCAACACCGACTAAAACAGAGTCAAGCTCAGAGTGAAGAGCGACATACTCCATGGTTGGTGCAGCCCTGACCCCATCACACGGGGAAAGCGCGTTTTATGATTCCTTGGCTGGTGGGCTGTTTTCAGAATACTCTTACAACCCAGGGAATTAGCTGTCATGTGTCTAGCAAAAAGACTGGGAAACTGGGCCAGTGCATAAATGCTTACTTTGGATCTGTACTACTGATCAAAAAATATATATATCGCTGGAAAAAATGAGTCCCTTTCTTCTATTTTGGCTTAAAACAGTCCAAAGAAAATAAGTTTTGTCTCCCTTCTGTCCATGAGCTCAGCTCAGGACTGAACAAACTTCAGCAAAATCACAACGAAAGCTCATTCTCCACCCTGCCCTAACTCCCCACATCCTTATTTCTCAGCAGGGAGGCCTCTCCAGCTCTTTCTCAGCAGGAGAGACCCGCAGGAGGGAGGGGCACTTCTTTATCCTCTTTCTCTATTTGCCTGTCTGTACATGGCCTGCTGGAGGGAAGGGGCTCCTGAACCTTCTGATACTGACAGTGGCCCTTGAGGGCCTGGACACTCGCAGCAACTCTGCGTTCTGGATACTTCTTCTCAAGCAAAAGGGAGCTGACGGCAGCCTGGTGGGAAGCAGGCTGGACCCAGGCTGCAGCCCCTTCTCTCTGAAATGCCTGAGTCTGGATTAAACTGGAACAACCAGAGTTTGACCCCTTGGGCTTCACGATGAAGCCACACACTGTGAGATCTGTGAATAGCATTGCATTAAAAAGAGGTCTCAGGAGGGTAGGGGTGGGGAGATCCAAGAAGGAGGGGATATATGTATACATGGGGCTTCCTGGGTGGCACTAGTGGTAAAGAACGCATCTGCCAATGCAGGAGATGTAAGAGATCTGGGTTCAAATCCTGGATTGGGAAGATTCTCTGGAGAAGGAAATGGCAACTCACTCCAGTATTCTTGCCTGGGAAATCCCATGGACAGAAGGGAATGGCTGGCTTCAGTCCAAGGGGTCACAAGAGTCGGACACAACTGAAGCAACTTAGCACACATAGCTGATTCACTTTGTTGTACAGCAGAAACTAACACAATACTGTAAAGCAATTATACTCCAATAAAAAATAAATAAATCTAAGCAGTCTCACAGATAAATTCATTTTCTGGTTGATAATTTAAGGTAAGCACATTTTCCACTTGGAAATTGTGTCATGCCCAGAATAAACACACAACAAAATTTGAGTTAATTATACTGTATTTTGAATTATTTTCCCAGCTTTTCTGAATGCATTGCATGTTTTTTTATGATACAGTAAAACATTTGAATATACAATTGATTACAAGGTCTGTAGTGATGAATTAAAGATAATGTACTCTTTAATCTATTTACAGGTACAGCTTGATAGTTCACAGATACAATTCTTCCTATTTTTTGGTTGTTGACAGAACATAAGCAGTTTCTTACATTATTTTTAAAATTTACAATTAGGCTCCTTCCCTTTATCTGGAAGGAAATGGAGTTCCCCTCTCAGCAGTGCTTTCATCTTGTGTAAAAGAGACTACGGGAAAGTGCAGATGAGAAGGTTGGAGGGGAAGAGAGGAAGAACCACGAGCAAGTTCAATAAAACGTGACGATTAAAAAAAGGTAAACTATCCATGCTCTTGGATGGAAGGAGGATTTCCTCCCTTCCATGAGTGCTGTCTGTTCTCCATAAACACGTGCAGTGTGCAAGAATGCCCATTCTAGGATGGAGCGTGCAACCACCCAGGGCCTAAACGCTGCTGGAACAAAACCACTGTTGCCCCTTCATGGTGATACAATGATGTAAACAAGGAAAACATGCCCCGGTGACCTGCCAGGACAAAGCTGTCAGGATGGGGTGACACTGCCCTGTTGCATTACAGAACTGGTTTTGGTAGGAGCATGAGTGCATGGATCGAGACAGTGGATATTGGTTTTAGTAACTGGATCATCTCAGGGACAAGCTCCATGCTAAAACAATGTCTGTTACGAATCATGAAGTTGACACAGGGTTTCCTAGAGGATGTTAAGGCTTTGGGTTTTTCACTGGTGCTTGTTTGTGTGTTATGGTGCTTCAGTAGAATGCAGTGGTGAGAAGCGGGTGCACCCAGAGGCCTCTCCTGGCACAACCCACCCGATGGCTTATGATGTGGTGCAGCGGTGGCTTCCGAGGGGCTGGGCCCCTGCTATGTTAGGTCACAGAATGCTGAAGTCCCCACTTCACCAACATCCACTTTTCTAGGTGTTCCCAGCTGGTCCTCTTCTCTGTCCCTGACCACCCCCAGGTCCAAGGACAGCTTTGGGGACTCCAGGACCGTGTGTGGCATTGATGGGGGTCTATTTGGCTTCCACAAGGGCCTGAGAGTCTGGCTTGCTGCTGCCTGGGCCAGCCCAGGACTGGAGGGATGAAGAATCTCTTTGTGAGCCTGGATCAGGCCGCAAGCCCCAGCTCGCTGTTCGAGCAGCTTCTTGAGGCTAAAACTGGAAGGGACCGGCAGATGGTCTTCTGAAGGGTGATGGGTGCCACAGGCCTGCCCCAGACCTGGCAGCAGCTTGTGCTGAGGGGTTTGCAGCATCTCAAGCTGGGCCAGGGCATGGGGCTGCCTTCCCGTATTGCAGAGGGATGAGAGAGAAAAGCCAGTCTCCTCCTGGTGGCCAGGTTGTCTCAGGCACGTGGGATGGTCACACTGGAGCTACACAGCTCCTGTCAGAGGTCACCCAAGAGGCTGTTGCTATGGGAACAGATGCAGGAGGTCTTATGTTTGCAATGGTGATGGAAACCACTGGTCGGGGGGAACACAGACAAACTTTTTTGGAGTCTCAGTAACTACTGAATGCTGAGTTCACAAGAACACACCTGGTTTTCTCTCAAAGCACGTGGGTCTGAGTCTGTTGTAATTCTGCCAACATAACGGACAGTGGTAGGAGAAGATGAGGAAATTTGGAAATGAGCTGCTGAAGGGACTGAAGCGGCACACTATATTGGCTACATAAGAAAAGTGACTTGAAGGATGTGGATCACTGTCCATGTGATTCATGCAATAAATTCATTTTGTCTCATTTGAAATATTTTGGCAAAAGGATGCTTTTATCCTAAAGTATCTGGATAAGTGCTTCAAATCTCTTTTTTCTTTCAAGTAATTTTACCTTATCTTCTTAGATTTAGGTTTTAGTTGAATCAATTTCCAACAGCTCACATAAATCATATTCTTCAATATTAAAAAATAAATAACCAACTGAATCCAAAAGCTCTTGAGGTATTATGGTAGATTAGGGTCTTTAGGAGTCTCTGGAAGTCCTTGACTGAAATGTTGGGAAAGCACAACTCACATGCAATTAATAATAGAAACGGGAGACCAAGGACAACATTCAGCCATGCTCTTCTGTGCTAAGTGAACACTCTAAGTGTATCTGCGATGCCACCAGAAGTCTACTCTTGCAGAAGAAGAGACATCATTTTGGCAAATCAAAATTACCAAAGACAAGTTCCACCAACTCACCATTTCGCTGAGATTTGCTTCCAAAAGGCAAACTATCTGTTTCCTCTGTCCTTTGTAAATAGTCAACAAAGTTG
The DNA here is from genome assembly GCA_007570785.1 of Antilocapra americana. Classification (NCBI taxonomy): domain Eukaryota; kingdom Metazoa; phylum Chordata; class Mammalia; order Artiodactyla; family Antilocapridae; genus Antilocapra; species Antilocapra americana. The sequence continues at coordinate 14,331,075 of ML664186.1, read as the reverse complement.
GTTTTGGCATGGAAATTATGAATTATTTTATAATATTTCAAGTTAAATGGCTAAAGTTTTTTTTTTCTTTTCCCTCTAATACTTCCCTGAAATACTGCTGGAGATGTATATACAGATATATAAAGGCATTTCAAAAACAACATAACATTACATATAATAATAAATTTATTGTGTAATCAACAGTTTTGGGGGGGAAAAAAAACAAATCTTGTGTTAAAGGGACGTGATCTAGTTCTGTTACATTAGCAGGACACACATGACAGACAATATAATCTGTGTTTCACACGGACCTTTCTGAAGGCACCCACGTGTGGCAAACTTTGCCTCCATTCCCTGATGGTCTTGGTTAGCAGATGGACACAAGTCCATACAGACACTTGAGTAAGTTGAAAACTTCTCCATTCTAAGTAGACACTAGACAATAATACCTTAAACATTCTACACATAATTCAAGTAGCCAGTCTTACAAAAAGAAGGGGAGAGGGAGAGAAGGGGAACCGGACTTACCTTGCTAGTCACTCGCTGACCTACTGCCTAATTTCATTCAAATGCACAGAATCCACCTCCTGGATTCTTTGTTCTCTTCTTGCAAAGGAAGGGGCTAGCAAGCCATGAGATGGTCTGGACTGACAGGGTGATCTGTGTCTGGCTGTGAAGCTGGGAGTCACTGGCAAAGACTGGCTAAGGATAGCCAGCAGCTCAGAGACTCTGAACCTGAGCTTTCAAACCTACTGGACAGAAGAAAACTCCTCTACCTTCAGTAAGATATGGTGAGGACAGAAGGGGTTCCAGGTGCTTTGACTTCCTTGGCAGAAAACTGTCATAGAATGAGAGGCTGCCTTATGTGTAGAGGCACATTTGTATATGTGAGAACTTAATTTTGTGGCTGAAGAGTTACTTTCTTTAAATTAATAAAGCGTCTGCTCAAAGTGTTGCCACAGGTTTGTCTGTACTCCTGAGGTTTGGGAGGGAGGCAGCATAGCACTGAAACCTACTTGGGAGGTTGAAGGTGATGGTGGGCAGAAGGTGGGTGCTGCAGGTAGAGGGGAGGGAGGCACAAGTGTCCCTGGAGAGGAGTGGCCTCCATGAGACGAGACCAGAGCCAGGGGCTGGAGGCTGTGAAGCAGGGAGGGTTGGAGATGGAAGCCTTGGGCGCCAGGGTGTCTGTGCCCAGGGGACAGCCAGGGGAGTGTGCACAGCCACGTCACTCCCCTTCGGCTTCTTTCCCGGAATCACATGGACAAGTCCAAACGGTTCCTCCTTTCTGCGATCACTCCTCTTGCCCTGTCAACCTACAGGGCAAGAATTTTGCTTGCTGAGAAGATGGAGGAGGTCAGAGGAAGACGGAGGAGGAGCAGCTCTGAGAACGCTGCAGCCTGCTGGAGGCCCCTCAGAAGGAGGCGGGATGGGCAGAGGCTGTGATCCTCTGACCCCCAGCAATTCCCCAGGAGGCGGCGGGGGCATGCTTCACTGAGGGTGTGGCTCCTGAAAGGCTGTCCCCAGCCTGGTCCGTCCAGGCCAGTGCCTCGTCCTGTCCAGCTCTGAGACCCCAGTTGCCATCCAGAGAGGCCTGTTTTAAAAATACAATATATGACCAACGTGGAGTGCCCCTCCCTCACGGAGGGGCCGGCACAGTATTGGTGCAGCTGTTTTCTCTGAATAGTACCTCGTCTGCTGCCCTTTCTTCATGGAGAGACTGAATACTCCATGAGACCGTGAACACGGAAATCACCAGTAACAGACGACACTAAAGAGCCACTGTTTAAAAATGTCAACTAGGACAGGGGTGTCTCAATTCTTTTCAGTTTCCTTGTGGGGTTCCTAATGGGAGAGCCATCAGGAAAAGCAGTGACTGATCCCAGGGGCTCCTCAAATGGCCTCAAGTGGCATGGCGCAACCACCACTGGAGTGAGCTTTGGCATGTCGTAGGTACTCAGCGCATACTGTCTGAATGTTACTTATCTGTTGGAAAGAGTCTGATGAGCTTCGTCTTTATACTGAAAAGTTCTCTGAGTGGCTCTTCAGATGTACTTAGGTAACTCAGACATTTAAGTCTAAAATATAATTGGGTTGAAAATGCATAAATCAACAAGCAGCATTCACCTGTTTATTCACATTTCCAATGGAGAATCCAGAAATGCGTGGAAACTTCACCCGCAGACACTTGTAATTAAAAATCACCATCCATCCTGTTATTGGAGATCACAGGTATTTTGATTTGGATTGAGGAACATGAAGTGAGTTTCTTTTTATGTGCATTTTTTTTTTCTGGAGAAAGGAGTCACAGCTTTCATCAAATTATCAAAGGCTCTGTGAGCACCTCCCCCCACCCCCGAAAGGTTAGGAATCGCTGCTGTTGATGACTGAGATTTCAGGAAGCACTCGGATTGCTCAATGTCTGACTGCATAATTCCTACATCCTCCCGACTTTCAGGCCTAGCAGGGATGTGAGAATTCCCCACGCTTGGGTTACGCTGATGTAAAGTTAACAACTCTTTGGAGTCATGTTATTTAAAAAACAATTTTTACAAAGGAAGAGCATAAAGATAGACAGTCGGGGAGATTCCGAGTTCACGCCTATGTGGTGAGCAAGTGTGCATTTTTTCTTAATCACTTCCTCTCGCTATCTGCTGCCCCAGTCCGCTTCCTCTCCCTGGCACTTGGGATCCAACCCAGCTGGCCACCGTGACAGATTTCCACAGCAGAGAAAGGCCGCCACGTGTGAGAGAGATTTCAGCTGAGAGAGAGAACTTGTCTCCAGCCCCAGCATAAGGTCCGTGCGACAGCCACACTAAACCACACCACCAGACAAGCTGGTGTGACCCAAAGCCCCCAGTCACCAGAGACGTGTATCAGGCAGGACATTCCAAGAGCTCAGACATCACTCCCCAAGAGACCAGAGAAAAGGCCAGCCTTCAGCTTGGGTAAGGTCAATTCTTTGCACTTATTTCAGAACTGTCTCTAAAATGCAAGCTAAAGTAAGGGATAGAATGGATGAAAAGGAAAGTGAAAGCGAAACCACAAATGGTAAGACTTGAGGCTCCCTGCAAGAATTAGAGGTTGCCTTTTTGACTGTTAGAGAAAAGTGGAGTGTCCTAAGAGAGAAACGCAACAAAGTATGCTGCTCCCTCACCTCCTGGAAAGTTCCTGAAGATGCCTGCAGTACAGAATCAGAGGGAAGAGCACTGTCATCAATGAGTGCTGTTCTCACAGGTTCCAGAACACCTAGATGCCGGGTCCCTCCGAGATGATGAGCAGGGCCTGGGCCACGTCTGCACCCCCCTTCCCTGAGTCGACAAGAAGGTCCTTGTTTTGCAGCTGCACCTAAATACCGCCAGGAAAAACAGTGGGGAAGGTGCTAACCCAGAGCAGAGCCAGCATCTGGCTCCAGGTATGGAGGTGCTGTGAGCCCCTGTGACGTAAGAGATGGCATGCATGTTTTCTGGCAAAGACACTCTGAATTTAAACAGATTCTGAACTGGGTTTATGACCTTCCCCATGACACAAGCCTCCCAGAGCTCTGCAAGGGAGAGGCTATGTGGGCATGTCCTTTTAAAGAACCGACTTCATTTTCTCAGTCAATTGATTGAGATGCTGTAGGAGAAACTCTTCAGGAGGCCTAACAAAATCAGGATATGGTTGCGAGCAAAATTTGTGCTGTAACCTGCTTTTGTTAAAAGTCCCATATAGAAATAAATACTTCTCAAAAAAAGTTAACTATAGCAAATACAGTCATTTAAAACACACATACAATAGGGTTTTTAGTTGCCTTGTTTTCAAAATCACAATGTAAAAGACCCGTAAACCCTATTTCAGCCACAGATGGCTGGGAAGGAGGCCTGCTCTAATCTCGGAAGTGGTACCAATCTTGTCAGTGAGGAAATACCAGGCAGCAAATGTTGAGATTTTAGAGTATTTTAATGTTCATTTCTTTGGGGTGCTGGGGGGTGGGGTGCATTTTGAAATTATCAGGATTAACAATTTAAAAAGGGTAGAGCAAAGGAAAGATGGAGAACTCAAACAGTTGGTTCTCACGAATTTAATTTCAGATTCTAGGCATGACGTGATTTTCCGAAACCACCAAAAAGTGCTTACCTCGAAAACCTAGAAATGCAAACGCGGACAGACCTTTGGAAGCTACAAATCACGACAGCCCACATCACGGGAAGCAAGCGGCCCTTTGGCTCCCAGTGTCGAGTGCAAACGTGCGGGCGTCTCCACAGCACGGTCAGGGTCACGGGGCCGTGGGGAGCCTCCAGGCTCTGTGAGGGTTTTATAACTGATGCTCTGCGTTTGTCTGCACTGGATACAATTCTGTGTGCTTGTTTATATGGATTTGTACATGGAGAATTTGATCAGACCTGAGGCCAAGAAGAAAACAGCGATGGCAACTCAAAGCAACTATATTTACACACATTCAATTCTGAAGTATTGCTTCCTGCCCTAAGTTCACAGGAGGTATGCCACTCCGAAGGACGCCTCCACCGAATCGGTAGCGCCTGAGCCTGCTGCTCAGAAGCCCGTCTGTCTTCAGCAACAGGCTGTGTCAGAGGCCCAGCGCGGCCCCTGCGGACACTCCCTGGTTCTGCGCTGAGGTACGCTTTTGAGCAGCGGCTGGGAGGGACCCAAGTCATGAGTGGAACACCCAGAGGGAATATCTGCACTGGTTGCTTAGGAAGGCTCAGGGTGTTTTTTAAAGACAATTTAAACCCTCCTTTGAAGGCGCCCATTTGCACAATGCTGAACCGGATCAGCGGGGGTCACCACGCTATCCCTGTATCTGCAGCCCCTTGGCTTCCTAGGTATCACAAACAACCTTTGCAGGAGGGGAAGGGAAAAAAAAGAGTTTGCAAGGGAGGAAGCATGTGCAGAGATGAGCTTTGTGGAGCAGAGAATTCAGCAATGGCCCAGCAGCCCCTGGCCACCACGGTAGCTGCAGAGCCTGAAGCCTAGGGGTGGGGGGCAGAGGGTGAGGGCCATACATAACACACACCTTAATACTGATGGAAGGAACCCCTGACGTGCCCACAACCCCGACGGACAGGCAGAGCATCAGGCAGTGTTTTTAAGAAAAAGTAAAAATTCTGCGGTATTTTATAAGAATACATTCTTTAGAAGCAAGAGGTATTGTCACAGTTATCCTTTCTCCGGCATTGGAAGACCAACAGTCTGACAGTAAAACCTGAAGGCAAATTCCCCTGGACGTGGAGATCCTGGCTTATGACTGCGCTGCTGGGGGCCATCCCAGGCACGTCACTGGGGAGCTGGCTGATCCAAGTCAATACTTCATGGTGCCGGGGAGGGCAGATTCTGTGCGAGTCTGGCAAGGAGGAGTGATAAAGGGACTTGGTGCAGATGCAAAAGCTACACAGAGATTTGCTGGGGACAAGAAAGTGCACAGGGCACGTCGGTGAAGGCCTCACACAGAGAAGGAACTAGCCCTCCTCTACCGCGTGGGCTGCAGCCACCTTAAGAAGGAGGTGTCATGTGACTGTGACAGGACAACTCTGGCCTGAGTTCAAGTCTACATAAACTTCAGACTCAATGTGGCAAAACAATTACAAGGGGGATTATGGGATTACTAACAAAGGGCCCAGAGATCCTTGGGTTTTCTGTCCTCCCTCAGCTTCCAACGCCTCATTTACAGCCAGACAATTCTGCCCCTACTGATAGCATAAGAGCTCCACCAAAAGAGGACTGGGGTCCACTCACCAGGCCTGATCCCGCCACAGACAAGCACTGCGCAGGCTGAGAACGGAAAGGATGGAGGAATTTCCCCAAAGCGGAGGCCAAGCATTGCCTGCCAGCCCTGGTGCTCAGACCTGGTTTACACCAAGCTGTTCTGACCCAGCTCCTGCCATGGGCAGACCCCAGGGGCAAGGGGTAGGAGCAGAGCTTTTGCGTTTAAAGTGGTGGCCGAGGGTGCCCCAACCCAGAGCACAGGCCATGCCCACTGGGGTCCTGCTCCTCAGGGGAGACGGCCCAGGGTGGCTGGAGCTCTAATGGCCCCATCTTTATCCTTCCACTGTGACCTACCCCCCGCCCCAAGCCTAGTTCCCTTCGCTAGAGAGAACAGCCCAGCAACCCTCCCCGAGACACACGCGGTTCCTGATAAATAAATAAATAAATAAATGCAACCCTCGGATGTTTATTTTGCGTTTCCCTCTGGGACGAGTCAGCTTCAAAGACAAGCCCCTCCACTCCGGCTGGAAGACCCCTCAGGGCGGGGGCAGAATGGAAAAGGGCTTTTAGATACCTGAGGCCTGGGTTCACAAGCTGTGAGACCAGTTGGCATTTGGAATCTTGGCCTGCATGAGGAGGAAGCCCTAAAGCCGCTGGGTGTGGGGGGCCAGTGGGTGCAGCCATGGCCCCCAAGGGCCTGATCGCCCTGGAAGGTTCGGGTAAGGGGCTGCCAGCTCCTTGCAGTCCTCAGCCTGCACCCCCAGCACCCCGCCCAGTGAGTTACTGGCACTTGATCTCATATTCATGAATACAAGTGTGTGTGCGTGTATGTGTTTACACAGAAAGGTCAGGTCACTGGAAAAACACTAGTATGTATACAGGGAAAAAAACCCTCAAAAACATTATATTAGGCAAAAAAAAAAAGTGTCTCGTGAGAAAAAGCAATAAAAATCTTATTTTAACCACAGCTTCTGTTTTAACGTCCACCACCACCCAGCGCCACAGCCTGGCTGCGCCTCCCTGGACTCCAGGTAGCGCCAGCCCCTGAAGGCACTTGTCTTCGGACGGTCACACCAAGTGGGGGAAGGGGGAGGAGGCGGATGAAAGTGAACCCTGAATGACTGTGATCCACACAGAAGTTAGGGCTGCAGTGACCACACGACACCACGTCTGGGGACGCGATCGGTGGCGCCTGGACGGACAGAGCACCGCGGGCGGGCTGGGCTGCGTCACGCCCTCTTTGAGACGTTGAGCTTGGTGAGTTCGTTGGCTTCCTCCATCCCCGCTTCTTCACAGTCGCTTTTCTCTATGGCTTTGCTGAACTGACACCTTTCTTCGGCTCTGACGGGCTCCTTCCAGGGTCTCTTGGCAGCCGGGTACGTGTCCCTGGTCTGGGTGTTGTTCTCAGAGCCCGGGGACAGCTGGTCCGGGCTCTGAGCAGAAGGCACCAGGCTGGCCACCTCGTCTGTGGGGGAGCGTCCGATGCTGCCATCCACCTGGACCCGGATGTCGGGCGAGGCGGACAGCTGGTGCTGCGGCACCGGCCCACTGCCCGCCCCCCTGGGGTACAGGTAGGTCTTCATCTGTCCTTTGCCCTTGACGTTCACCGTCCCTCTGTAGTCGAACTCGTAGCCCAGCTTGCTCAGCACACGGTAGCTCTCCTCACTGACCTGGATGCGGCACTCCACCCCGGTGGTGTCCATCCTGCTCGCGATGTTGACCGTGTCCCCCCAGATGTCGTAGAGCAGCTTGGTGGTGCCGATGACGCCCGCTGTCAGGGGCCCGTGGTTGAAGCCCACCCTGAGCTTAAAGTTGAACCAGAGCATGTTGTTGTTGAAGTCGTCCACCACGCGCATCATCTCCTTGGCGAACTCGAAGAGGATCTGCAGGTGCTCCTGCGGGTGGCTGCCGTCGCGGCACTGCGTGGCATTCAGCCCGGACGCGGCCATGTACGTGGCCCCGATGGTCTTGATCTTCTCGATGCTGCTGTAGTCCGGCTTGCTCAGGAGCTCATCGAAGTCCCCGATCAGCTCGTTGAGGACCCGGTAGCACTCCTTGCCACCCTCGTAGTTCTCCTCGTAGAACTCACTGAAGTTAACGATGCTGGCGAAGATGACGCCTCCGCTGTCGTGGTTCTTGGAGTAGGTCTGGGATACCTTCAGCTGCTCGGCCACGTGGTAGGGGATGATGTTCCTCAGCAGCCAGTCAGCCTGGTCCCTCATGCTCTGGATCTTGGTGCGGTGCAGGTCCGCCTCCACGTCCCCGTGGTAGTGCAGGCGGTAGCTGACTTCGAACTCTCGGTTCAGGAACCAGACCAACAGGAGTAGGAGGAAGAAGACAAGAATCACCTCTTGGCCGATCACACTGGCTGGGCTCCTGCCGTCGTGAGGCAGAGAAACGTTGCACAGCCTCCTCGAGGAGCTGAAGGGGAAAGAGAGGAGAGAGGGCATGCCTCCTGAAATATATATTTAAGGAAAGGTTACTGCCCAGCACTTCCCTGTCTGAGCCAGCCCTGCTAACTGGCATCCTGCACAGAGTTCTGTGCAGCTCGAACCTTCTATCACCTGCAGCTGCCAAGTGACCTGTTTCTGTTTCGAAAGATGAGGTAAGGTAGAGTCACTCTTGTAAGATTTCTCTATTAAGTGCTCTGTTTTTCAGAAGTCTTTAGCTCCTTGATTTTTAAAATCTTTTCTGTTTTCCCAACTTTCTATTTCGAAAGGTCTCCACCTTACAAAAAAGGTTAAGAGGCTAGCAAAACACACATTTGTACACCCTTCTCCTGCATGAAACCGTTGTCAACATTGTGCTACGTTGCTTTCTCCCCCTTTGTCAACACACACTCCACACGTGTGTGCACAGGGGTATACACAAACATGCACTCACATAGGCATACTTTGCTGAATATTCTGAAAGTCAGCTACAGACACCAGGCCACTTCAGTCCTGAACTGCTCAGGACCTGTCTCCTAAGAGCAAGGCCATCTCCCTGGGAACCACACCACACTGCCATACTCAAGATATTTCATATCCATATACTTTGATACAATCTGCCTGCCCCCTCCTTCCCATCCCTCCAGGTTAGTTCTTTAACATTTTTTTAAGAAAAATTATAAAACGTATACTTTTAAGAGTAACATACTATAAGAAACTCAAACATACTATAAACAATGGAAAATAAGTATCTTTCCTAGGCGGTGCCCTTTTGCACTGTTCTAACCCTTGGCTGTGCTGTTACAACCAGACACTGGCTGAGGGTGCTTGACTTCCTCCATCTTTGGGCTTCTAGGAACAAGGTTGCAGCCGGTATTCCTAAGTGCATCTCTGTGCATATGAAGGAGCCTGTCTGTGGGATAAACTCCTGAGCATGGAACTGCTGAGTCATGTAAAATACCACACACTTAGAATTCCAGTAGAAATGTCCAAACTGCCCTTCTAAGGGTGGAACCCATTTCTCTTCCTTCTGATGACTGAGTCCGGTCTGTTCTGCGGCTCCACAGTGTGGTAAAGGTGCTGTAGGGCCACAGCTGGCATCCGAGGACTGACGATGAGCATGGGCTACAGCCTCTTCTAAAGTTTAATTCTTTAAATAGAATTTTTTTCCACTTAAAAATACTACATACACAGCACAGAAAGGTTAGGGTAAAAGTAGAAAGAAAGAAAAGATTCACCATCATTGCACTGATAATGCTTGTTGAATTTCCTTCTCATCCTTCTATCAGCTTACACGGCTATGATTGCTCTGCTCATGTAAACTGTTTCCTGTTGTACTCTAAAATGCATGGAGCGGGTTGCTGGGTTACTTGTAGGAATATAATTATATACAAGAGAGATGGATCCTGAGTGTAGACAGTGCCATGGCACAGAAAGCTCAATTCTGTAATCAGAGTGCTTTAAATGAGTTACTGTTAGCAGCAACTTAAGGATATTAAAAATAATGAAACTGACCAATCTGGCCATAACGCCTTCCATGAAACACAGTCCCAAAAGCCCCAGCCTTGGAGTGATGGCCAGGTTGGCCTCCCCGGAAGAGCTCTGGGACCCTTGGGCAGGTCACACCACTTTTCAGGTCTGTTTCCTCATGTGTAAACTGAAGATGGGCTGGAGTATGGCTAAGTCTCTACCGGCCCAAGGGCCTGGGCAGAAAGGGCCTGAGGCTGTGTTGTGCAGAGGCGCACGGGCAGGGTGCCCTAGCTTGGTATCAGGAGCTTGGCTTTGGGGTGTTCCCACCAGTCCCTGAGGAGAGGGGCTCACTGTGCCTGGACTGTTTGTACAAACCAGAGTGTATGCTGAGCACTTGCCCTTTTTCCAGAAATCTGGAATTCTGGAACACGCCAGGCAGAGGGTGCCTGTGTGATGCACTTCCCTGGTGGGTGCCGCACACCGGCTGTCACAGCTCATTGCTGGGGGATTAAGTGCATCCTGCACGACTCCACTGGGAGCAGCCTCTTAAGCACAGGCGTCTGGTTTCCTCCGGCCTTCGTCTCATGCACGCTTGCTCCCTGATGATTGTGCTTTCTGCCCCCTTTGCTGTAATTAACCATGGTCATGGGTACAACCACATGATGAGTTCTGAGTCCCCCAAGAGAATGACTGCTGGGGGTAGGTGGGCTTGGAGACTCTGACTTCATGCCTAAGAACCAGACACCAAAAAAGGCCTCTGTGACCACCAAAAAAGATCCACCACACTTCATTCACTTATTTTGCCAACTGTCACGTAAATGAATGGCAAAACATAGTATGAATCACAAGCACTAGCCCTAACTATCTTAGGTACTGAAACCGATCCCTGCGCAGCCCCTTAAGCCCTCTGGCTGGCCCAGAGGAGGGGAGAGTCTGGAAGGAGTCCTCCTCCCTGCGTGAGCTCCTCTCCTTGGCAGAGGAGTTGGCCCTGCCTTCGTTTCTCCCAAGGGGTAACACTGAGGAACAGCCTCTTTATGAGGAGATATCACCAAGGCTTCAGGTCATCTTGGAACCAGGCATAGTAGAATCCAGAGGGGGAAGTGGGCATGGTATAGAAGTCGACTGCGCCACGGCCAAAGCTGGCACGTGGCCTGAGCCTGGGACGGGCACGGGCCAGTCTGCCCTGGATGGAGCAAGGGAGTATGAAACATGGGCGGGTGGAGAGGGAACAACGGCACTGCCTGCTCTGGCCTTTGCTTAAACAGGAGGGGATACATGTATACCTATGGCTGATTCATGTTGAGGTTTGACAGAAAACAACAAAATTCTGTAAAGCAATTATCCTTCAATGAAAAAGAGAGAGAGAAGAAAAAGGAGGGGCGCTAGCGCACAGACTGTCCTGTCGAGCCCTGGGCTGCCCTGCAGCCAGAGGTCTGCCACCAGCGGGAGAGAGGGTTACCTCCACGCTACACCTGTGCATCTTATTCTACTGCAGAAGCGGTAAGGGAAGCAGCAGCTCTACTCCTAAAAGCAAACAGTGAAGGTCAGTCCCTAAAGGAGGGGTCTGATACGAACAAATGCAAGAGACAACTCAACAGGTGGACAAATGGAGGTCAGTAAGATAGAGTAGAGCTCACTACAATGGAAGAGAGGGGTTACAAAATAGAGAGAAACAGAAAACAAAGACCACTGGTCGTCCTAGCCAGCTCAGCATGGGATGTGTCAACCTTCTGGTGTATTTCAATGCCATTTAAAATCCACACCTAGGAAGGGTGCAGGGACCCAGGAGGAGGCATGATGGGAGCTTCTGGGCGACAGTACCGTTCAACTTCTTGGTCTGGGTGGCAGTTAAATGGGTGTGTTCATTTGCGAAAATTCACTGAGCTGTTCTCCTCATCTAGGGACTTTTCTGTGCATATGTGGTCTACTTCTATTGTCACTTTTATTCTCCTTCCCAACATCTAAACGTACACAGATATTTAATTTTTTAATTGTAGAAACAGAAAAAATTACCACTCACCATTAGATCATAAGTATTACATATCTTATTTTCTAAAATATATAATGAAATACCTACCTATACTATAAGGCATATGCAATTTTACATAATAAATGAAAGATGAAAAAATCATGAATGCTTTCCATAACTTCCATATTTTAATGGCTGCCACATTTGGGCATATGTTTCATAAGTAACTTCTCTTTTACTGACAACTGAACTTGCTGATGAACTTTCAATATCATAAAACACTATAATCAATATTTGGAGGCATGTGGCCTTTGCCAATGCTGAATTATTTCCTCAGCAGATAAGCTTAAAAAATAGAAATATTAGGCTAAGGTGACGAACATTTTTAGGACTATTTTTTATAGACTGCCAAGTTACTTTCCAAAGCTATTATACCATTCTAAAAAGTAATGAAGCATGGCAGAAAAAGCATGGCCTGGCAATGAGGGAGGCAAGGGTTTAAACACTGCCAGTTACTAGCTGTGTGTCCACAGGCAGGTTACTTAACTTCTCCGAGCTTCAGCTTCCTTGTTTAGAAAATAGGAACAAAGTCTCCTAATGTATCAGGTTATTGTGCATATTCAGCAAACCTATATTAAACACCACCATCAATTCACAAATGTGCCACACCCTGGCCTGCACTGAGTATCCACATGGTAACATTTTGAAGGAAAAATTTAGAAGATCAGAGGGAATTTTGTAGCTTAACTGGGCAATGACTTAGGGAGTAGTTTATTTATCTTCTACTACACTTCCTCTTTTGTGATTTTTCTGTCTCTTATCTATGCAGGTCTTAATTAGCTCTTTATGTAACAGCCCCACAAATATTTTTCTCAGTCTGCTGGTACCACCCATTCAGTCAGTCTTATTTTTTTGTGAATGTGGTTTTCTTTATTATTTGTAAGACTGGAAAGTTATCTCTGTCTTAGAGACTTGAGAACTGATTAATTTTACTTTTTCTAGATATTTATATGCTTTTAGACAATTTTCTAAAAATTTGAGTTCAATTTATTTAGAATTAAATTTTGATGTTTATAGTAAGGAAAGGACCCCAATTTTTTTTTTTCAAATTTCTAGTCAGTTAATTCAAAATAAAATAAAATACTTTGGTTTGTGATACTTCCTTTGTAACAGTCATATACAAAAGGTCATATATAAAATTAAACCAAATCTAATACCAGAATCCTTTGCTTTTTGAAAGTTCGCTTTTCTCTGCTTTGCTTGGATGAAAGATCTATATTAGTACCTATATTTGCTAATGAAAGAAATCTGAAGGGGATTTTGGCCTTCAGGGAAAAAGGCAAAAAGTAAAAATAGTGTTCTGCGTCTGTTCTGCAGTGAATGTTAGACAGGCAGCGCCACCCTGAGCAGAGGGAGTTCCTCCCCAGGTACCACGCTCAGCATCACAGCACCGGCCACCAAAGCTGAGCCTTGAGATCAGTGCTGTACCTTGACTCATTCTGTGCCTCAGATAGCAAGCCATGTCCTAAGGCAATTGCTTCTTCACAGTTAGGGTCAGGACAGTTCCACAGGAATGCTCCACTGCCAAAAGAGCAGGAGAAACCTGCCTACGTCTCAGCAATCATTCATTTTCCCAATAAGATATTCTAAATATGATCTGCTATTTTAATAAGCAGATATTTTCTGCTTACTCTTTTAAGAGTGCGTACGTTGTTCTTTTTATCCAAGACACAACTGTATTCAGGAAGCTTAGAAATAACCAGCAATAATATAGTTACTGTCATTTATTCAGATATAGGCACAATGTTAAAAGCTTACCTGAAATTCTGTACTGCATCAAGGTGTGAAATTACAGTGGAACTGAAATTAAAATGCATAAAACTATGATTATAAAAAGCTAACAAGGCACTATACAAAGCAATCTGAGAACAGTTTAAATAAAAACAACTCTCCTATTTTCAAGGTAGAGTTCAAGGTAGACAGTTAAGGATAGTAAATTTTACTTATTAATTTGATGCTGTGTGCTAATGAAGAATAACAAAATGGTAAAGACAATGATGTAAAAGCCTTTATATCAGGACTTCTCTGGTGATCCAGTGGTTAAGACTCCTTGTTCCCAGGGCAGGGGGCTTAGGTTCAATCCCTGGTCGGAGAACCAGATCCTGGGTGCCACAACTAAAGATCCCACGTGCTGCAACAAAAATTAAATATCCCACATGCTGCACTAAGACCCAGCACACTCAAATAAATAAATAAATATTAACAACAAAAACAACTTTTATGTTAGCTATGGAAGGTATGCACAGTCAACAAAGAGTGATATCAGGAAAAGTCTCTAAGGCCTTCATTTTGTTGCTAAGAACGCATCCACAGTGTCTACAGGCTGGACACTTTGGTCATTTTCAGACATCGAAGTCTACTGACAGAAGATCAATCTCAAAAGGCCCTGCTGGAGGCGCTGCTGAATTATTTACTCTGGAAGCTGAACTTTGCTATTGGTGGTGCCCAAAGCAATTAAATCCCAATTTTAGGGCGCTAAAACCACACGTACCTAACAACTCTCCCGGTGCTGCTGGGGAAGGTGCCCAAGACACACAGCCCATCCCCTCCACGGCTTCCTTTGGGGTCACCTTACACCCAGCATCCAGTCAGGCCCCCAGATCACTTGAACCTCCCCTCTCGCCAGGGCAAGGGCCCTGACGCTTCGTCCTCCAGGCCCCCAGCCTTGCTTCCTGCCAAGGGGACCTCTTAGGGCACCTGGGAGCAGCTCTCCTGGGCAGCCCAGGCCAGTGAGGGCTCAGAGTCGCTTATGTGATTACAGAAGCTGCTTCAGAGAGAAGGAAAACGAGAGCTACACATGAAATGCAAATTCTAAGACTTTGTGTCCTCTTCTCATCCAGTCCAGACATGACTGTGACACTGCTGTAACCCATGTGTGTGTCCCCCCAATCTGGAGGAGTCTCCTGTGTCTCCTCAAAGCTAGAAGAGTCCCCCACTGCTTCATAGGAGTTGAGTTCATGTTTTGTTCCCCCTACAAACAAAGCTAGTGGAGGTGATGGGATTCCAGTTGGGCTCTTTCAAATCTTGAAAGATGATGCTGTGAAAGTGCTGCACTCAATATGCCAGCAAACTTGTAAAACTCAGCAGTGGCCACAGGACTGGCAAAGGCCAGTTTTCATTTCAATCCCAAAGAAAGGCAATGACAAAGAATGCTCAAACTACCACACAATTGCATTCATCTCACACACTAGTAAAGTAATGCTCAAAATTCTCCAAGGCAGGCTTCAGCAATACGTGAACCATGAACTTCTAGATGTTCAAGCTGATTTTAGAAAAGGCATAGGAGCCAGAGATCAAATTGCCAACATCCGCTGGATCATCGAAAAAGCAAGAGAGTTCCAGAAAAACACCTACTTCTGCTTTATTGACTATGCCAAAGCCTTTGACTGTGTGGATCACAATAAATTGTGGAAAATTCTGAAAGAGATGGGAATACCAGACCACCTGACCTGCCTCTTGAGAAATCTGTATGCAGGTCAGGAAGCAACAGTTAGAACTGGATATGGAACAATAGACTGGTTCCAAATAGGAAAAGGAGTACGTCAAGGCTCTATATTGTCACCCTGCTTATTTAACTTATATGTAGAGTACATCTGAGGGACACTGGGCTGGATGAAGCACAAGCTGGAATCAACATTGCCGGGAGAAATATCAATAATCTCAGATACGCATATGACACCATACCTATGGCAGAAAGTGAAAAACAACTAGAGAGCCTCTTGATGAAAGTGAAAGAGGAGAGTGAAAAAGTTGGCTTAAAGCTCAGCATTCAGAAAACTAAGATCATGGCATCCGGTTCCATCACTTCATGGGAAATAGATGGGGAAACAGTAGAAACAGTGGCTGTTTATTTTGGGGGGCTCCAAAATCACTGCAGATGGTGATTGCAGCCATGAAATTAAAATATGTTTACTTCTTGGAAAGAAAGTTATGACCAACCTGGGCAGCATATTAAAAAACAGAGACATTACTTTGCCAACAAAGGTCCATCTGGCCAACGCTATGGTTTTTCCAGTAGTCATGGATGGATGTGAGAGTTGGACTATAAAGAAAGCTGAGCACCAAAGAATTGATGCTTTGAAACTGTGGTGTTGGAGAAGACTCTTCAGAGTCCCTTGGACTGCAAGGAGATCCAACCAGTCCATCCTAAAGAAGATCAGGCCTGGGTGTTCGTTGGAAGGACTGATGCTGAAGGGGAAACTCCAGTATTTGGCCACCTGATGTGAAGAACTGACTCACTGGAAAAGACCCTGATGCTGGGAAAGATTGAGGGCAGGAGGAGAAAGGGACGACAGAGGATGAGATGGTTGGATGGCATCAACGACTCAATGGACATGAGTTTGGGTAAAGTCCCAAGAGTTGGTGATGGGCAGGGAGGCCTGGCATGCTGTGGTCCATGGGGTCGCAAAGAATTGGACACTACTGAGCAACTGAACATGCCCCCTATCCTGGCTGGGCTCAGGAGTAACGGGGTGGATGGACTGAGGGATCCTGCAAGTATGGGGATGGACCGGGCCAAGCAGAGATTCAACCACCAGCTCCACTTCAAGGTCTCCTGCTTGATTTCTGAGTTCCCCATAGCTAATGTTCTCCAGGTCCAAGTGGAAAAGGCCCATCCCTGTGACTGAATGGCTTATGGGGTAATTGTGATGGATTTAAAAAGTTAAAAAGTGGATTACTGAATTTCATACTGTTGGGAGAGAGCTTTATAAAGACCATAATTCCAGAAGGTTGTACACACCTTCAGAAAGGAAAAAGGACACTTTGTTTTACTTAAAGTAATTTAACTGTTCATTACAGTTTCCTTTCAAATTCTGAATAACAGTGAATTCCCTGAATAAAGTGAATGCTGAATACTTTGAATTCCCTTTTTGATCTGAACTTGCAGAGAACTTGAACATTTTTCATGTCACTATTATTTTATTAAGTAAATTGAGGAAGAACACTCACTCTGTCCATTACTGACCACTGCTTTGGTAATACCCCAAATACACTATGATGATTTCATCTGGATATTGAGACAAATTAGACCATTTTCTACTTTTGAATTTACGAAAGCAATGGTTCTCAGTGGTAATACCACTCCTAGGGGAGCATTTTGGAGAAGGGAAAGGCTACCCACTCCGGTATTCTTGCCTGGAGAATCCCCATGGACAGTAGAGCTTGGCAGACTTCAGTCCATGAGGTTGAAAAGAGTCAGACACAACTGAGCAACTAAGCACAGCACAGGGGAGCATTTTGGGAATACTGGGGTCCCTTCTGGTTGTCATAATAATTTGGGGAGCTAGGAATGTTAGATGTCCTGCAGAGCACAATGGAGAAATGTCCCATGTAATTTTGAAATATCCTGCTAACCTAAACCCAGTGTAAATAAATAAATAAATGGTTCTTTAATGTGTGCTAACATAAAACATTTTCATAAGCAGTTACACATAAAAGTCCAACATTTAGAAACAGAAGCTTAATGATTTGAGACATTCCCTCCAAATTTCTGAATAAATTACTTACTGTGTGCACTCTGCTGTCCAAGGTAGCATCGTATTTCCAACTATATATTTAGCTGAAAATGTTAAAAGCCACAAAGCCAGTTGCAAATGTGCAACTGGTAATTCAGGAGAACCAAAATATGACTTAATTAGTAGGACACATGGAAAGTAGGAGTCTTGATGGATTCATTAACAAAGGCTGTTTTAAACATAGCACCTATCAGCACCATCCTATATATTTTAATTTTTACACTTTTCATAGCACAGAACAGATCCTGTCCCCAGGGGTCTTCACAAAGCTCCTGTCTCTTTTCCCAGTGAGAGAGCGTTGAAGGCCATTTGAGTAGAATGTATTCTTCAATATGTGGAAGGATTTCAAGATAAGAGATGTATCTCTAGTGATTCCTCCCTGCCCTAACGTTCCATGTTATTAGGTGGAGAACTGTTATGACACGGTATTTATGAATAAGGCCAGGTCGCGAGGCCATCATCCTTCAATTGCTCCACTTCGACATTCTGTGACCTGTCTCGGCACAATGGCCCTACTATAAGAGGCCAGAACCAGCTACTTCTTTTCATTTGTGTGTCACCTCCACTTCTGTCACTTTGTTTTCTTGATAGTGCTGTATGAAATGGCTTCTGGTCCTACTTTCTTAAATTCAAACCTGTTCATTGTAAATACAAACAGCCTTCTACATCCACAAGTTCTGCATCTCTGGTTTCAACCAATCTCAGATCAAAAATCCCTTCTCCAGCGGATCTTCCTGACCCAGGAGTCAAACTGGAATCTCTTGCATTGTAGGCAGATTCTTGACCAACTGAGCTATCAGGGAAGCCCGGTAGCCACTCTAGTATTCTTGGGCTTCCCTTGTGGCTCAGCGTGTACAAAATCCACCTGCAATGCAGGAGAGACATGGGTTGCATCCCTGGATTGGGAAGATCCCCTGGAGAAGGGAGGGGCTACCCACGCCAGTATTCTGGCCTGGAGAATTCCATGGACTGTATAGTCCGTGGGGTCACAAAGAGTTGGACACGACTGAGTGACTTTCACTTTCAGATCATAAATATTATGAAGTAAATTTCTAGAAAGTTCCAAAAAAGCAAAATTTAAATTTGCTGCACGCTTACAACTTACAGCATAGCACTTACACTGTATTAGGTATCATAAGTAGTCTAAAGAGCTCTGTAGGTTATATGCAAGTGTGGTGCCATTTGTAGGAGGAACTTGAACATCTTTGAATTTTGGTACTGGGGGGAGGGACAACTATGAGTTCTGGCATGTGACTACTGCTTGACTTCAGCTGGGGCTGGTCACCCCAGGAGAGCTACAGGTAAATACATATTTTGCTTTTAAAAAAATGATTCCCTTTTTCTTTCCTTTGAATATTACTCTTTGGGCATTTCATCAAGTTGTCGATGAGGCTGAAAGCTATTTCCTATTGAGACAGTAAATGTCTGTTGGGGTGGAGGGCATTAGTACTGATGAGAAAGCACAAGTGACAGACACAATTCAATAGCAGAAGCCAGAAATTTAATGGGAAAACAGGCAGAGGGTCTAAATAGACATTTTTCTAAAGCGGACATAGAGATGGCTCATAAGTACATGAAAAGTTGTTCAATATTCCCCTAATTATCAGGGAAATGCACCAGATCAAGTGAAACATCACCTCACACCTATTAGCACAGGTATAAAAAAAAAGATAAGAAGTAACAAGTGATGTTGAAGACAGGGAGACAAGCAAACTCTTGTACACTGCTGTGTGCGCTTAGCTGTGTCCGACTCTTTGGGGCCATATGGACTGTAGCTTGTCAAGTTCCCCTGTCCATGGGGGTTCTCCAGGCAAGAATAATGAAGTGGATTGCCATGTCCTCCTCCAAGGGATCTGCCCAACCCAGGGATGGAACCCAGGTCTCCTGCATTGCAGGCGGATTCTTTACCAGCTGAGCTACCAGGGAAGCCCCCACGCACTGCTAGTGAAAAGTTAACTGGTGCAGCCACCATGGAAAACATTATGAAGGTTCCCCCCAAAATTAAAAATAGAACTATTATATGACCTAGCGGTTCCACTTCAGAAACATCTGAAGGGAACACAAACAGCAACTTGAAAAGACATCTGTATCATATGTCCATCACAGCACTATTTACAACAGCCAAGATGAGAAGGAACCTAAGTATCTGTCAGTGAGTGAATGGATAAAGAAGACGTGGTATATATACAACAGAATATGATTCAGCCATAAAAAAGAAAGAAATCCTGCCATTTGTGACAACATGGACAGACCTTGGAGGCATTAAGTGAAATACGTCAGACAGAGAAAGACAAATACCATGTGACCTCATTTACATGTAGACTCTAAAAACAAACAAACAAACAAACAGAACACCATGAACTCTTCAGAGAACAGACTTGAGTTGCCAGAGGCAGGGGTGGAAGGTGGGTAAAATGGGTGAAGGTTCTCAAAAGGTACAAAGTTCTGGTTATAAAGTAGATAAGTCCTGGGGAGGTAAAATACACCGTGGTCAGTTCATTTCAGTTGCTCAGTCATGTTCGACTCTTTGCGACCCCAAGGACTGCAGCACGCCAGGCCTCCCTGTCCATCACCAACTCCTGGAGTTTATTCAAACACATACACAGTGGTAACCACAGGTAATAATACTGTACTGTACTTTCGAAAGTTGCTGAGAGGCTAACATTTTTTCTTTTTTGGCTTCACATCACAGTTTGTGGGACCGTAGTTCTCCCACCAGGGATTGAACCTGGGCCCCAGCAATGACAGCACCAAATCCTAACCACTGAACTGAGAGGAAATTCCCAAGAGTAACTTAACTAGACTTATGGTGGTCATCATTTCACAAAGCACAGAAATACTAAATTATTACATAGTGTACCTGGAAACTAATACTTCTGTGTCAGTTATATATCTCAATTAAGAGAAAAGGTGTGAGGGGGACGAAAGCAGTGTCAGGGCAGGCGACCCCCTGCGTGGCGAGCAGGGCTCACATACCTGTCCGGGCACAGGGAGACGTAGAGCAGCAGCAGCAGTGGCCCGGCCCCGACAACAGTGGCCAGGGAGGACCGCATCCAGGAGCTGAGCTGGCAGAAGTTGCAGTATTGCACCACAGCGGTCAGCACGGCCGAGCCCGTGAAGACAGTGGACTGAAACGAGGGGAGAGCTCGTGAGGACCCCAGTGTGCCCACATGTCTCCCCTCCACCTGGGAACCCCGAGAGCAGATGACACACTCATTTACCTGTGCTTCTGTGGAACAGAACACCTTCAGTTCAGGGACAGATCATAAACCATGGGATTAACTAAGTACCCACAGTTTTCTCGCTTACAGGTCTCACTGACGCTAAGATTGCTCTCCGACGTGTGAGAACTGCACACGTCACCTTGGAGGGGAGGAAAGAAGGGCTGCCCCCATGAAGCCACCCTGTCATCAGTTCCCTCCCCAAAACCCATCCTGCAGGCACCCTGTTGCATGTCAGTGGAAATGAAACTGGGTGTGTAAGTATCGAATGCAGCCAGCTCACCAGCGCTTTGTGCTACACTTGCCGGCTCCAGAAATACAATGTTGCACAGCAGCCTGGATTCACTCTTTCTGGGTTTAACTTGGAAGCGCCCTCCCTGACCAACAGCAGCCCATCGAGATGCCAGTGGATGGCTGGTGCCAGTTCTGCAGACTAAGGTTATTATTTTCACTTTTCGTTTAAAATGAAGTACAGTTGACAGATAACAGCGTATTACCCTGTATCATCTGGATATGTGAGGCAGATGCTTCCTCGTAAAACGGGAACGGAAATAACTGATTTGGGATTTGGTGACACTCAGGGGTGGGAGAGGACCCAGCCCCATGGGGGACTCTCCTCAGGCAGGCCCCAGACTGACCTCCCAGGCTGCTCCTCTGTCCCAGGCAAGTCTTTTAAAACCACACGTTCAGAGGACTGATAGGGTATGGGCCTCTGTTTAAATTCCTGTCCCAAGCCAGCAGGCTAATTTAGAAAAAAGGAAAGTGATCCGTAAGCCCAGAGGCGCCTGGACACAAAATCACTGCGACTCTACTTACGTGTATATTTGTCTCAAATTCGGAGGTGACGTGTGAATACACCGCCAGGGCAGGGAGGGACACGAGGATGGCCCCAATGAAATGGCGCGGGAGCCAGCCGGCTATCCACTCCAGCAGGCGCTTGGTGCACACCATCACGTCCTCCAGGAAGAACACCATCCTGGGGGAGTGGGGAGAAAGGAAAATTAGGGTTTGGGTCTTCTCAGTGCCCCCCAGCTGAGGGCAGGCCCGCACAGGGTGCAGCTAGTTTGGGAGTGGGTCCCCAGCAGCTTGGCAAGGAGCCTGGAGCCAAGACACAGAGGGAGGCAGGCCCCAGAGCAGGGCTTGCTGTGGGCAAGGCAGCGAAACCCTGTGGCAAAGAGCTGAAGGGGCCCCAGGGGAGGCTGGAGGTGAGCATGGAGGGGAGGGGTCGTGCACTGGAAGCTTCAGGGCCAGATCCGAAGCTACAGTTTCCTGTCCTGTAATGTTGGGGAGGAGCAAAAACTCCAGGTCACGGCCAGTCTCCCTATTTCGCTCTGACCCCCGGTGTGGGGCTGTCCTGCTTAGAGCAGTAGGGCTGGAGGAAGGGGTGGGCCTGGGGCATTGGTAGAATCTGTGTGAGCTCCTGGGGCTGGGGCTGAACCTGAAGGCAGGTTGGGCGGGTCCTGAGGGCCCCACCTCCTCGAGGGACCCTGTTGTCTCTTCAGATCCTCTGTCCATTTTTAAATGGAGTGTCTTCTTATTATTGAACTAACATTCTGGACCCTTGTCATGGACACGATGGCAAATACTCTTCTGTTCCGTATGTTCTCTTTTACTTGGGCGTGACAAGTGATGATGGTGTTCTTTGAAACATGAAAGTTTTTAAATTCTAATGAAGACCAACTTAGCTACGTTTGCTTTTGTTGCTTGTGTTTCCATGTCACCTCGAAGAAACCACTGCCTGGTCCGAGCCCATGGACTCGGGCCTGCGCTTCCTCTGGGTGTTTAGGGCTTCACTCTTGCATCCAGGAGAGGCCTCTCCCAGTGGCACCCTGCACACCTCCTCTCTTACCCCTTATCTTCCCACTTTCTAAGTGTCTGGTTTGGGAGCTCAAGGGACTTAACTGGTGGTGTCGAGGCCACAGAGGACACTGACCTGAAGGTAAGGCGGGGGGATCCCCTGTGCTGAGGGGTTCTCGAGGGAGGAGCCTGTGAAGCAGGGCTGGGGCAGGGAAGAGAAGAGGACCATCCAGAAATGCACTCAGGGAGCCGGCTGGCAGTTACACCAGCAGAGGGAGCTGAAGGCTAGCAGCTGGGGAGCCACCCGCAGGTGGGCCTTTACCTGACGGAGACCACGAGGGACAGGATCTCCAGCAGCAGGGCCGCTCCGAAGACTGCCAGGGCGGCCGGCGGGGGCGGTGTGGAGGTGGCCCCGTACTTCAGGAAGCAGGTGATGGAGAGAATCAGAAACACTGTTGTTGACAGAAACACATCCAGGAGGGAGCTGAAGGTGGCACTGGCGAAAGTCTTCACGGGAGAATTTTTTATAACCTGTTCAGGAGGTGGGGGGGGAACGTTAACGGACACTGCTGGACGTACCCACCTGGAGGAAGGTGATCCCAGCGGAAAACGGTGCATGCCTGCTGAGCACTTGCCTCCCCAGACCAGGTGCAGGGCAAGAAATGCTTCACATGGCTGTCTCCCTACTACCCCTGCCCAGCAGTGAGGAGACCGAGGCACAGAGAGATGCAGAAATGTGTCCAAGGTCACAGAGCAGCTGGCTACAAACCAGTAAATTCTCACAGGCCTGCGACACACTGAGCCCAAATACACTGTTGACAGGAGAGTCACATGCTAGAAGCCAGGTCCCAGACTCAGGGCTTCATGACAGAAGCAGAAGGTGGCAGGTCAGCAGTAACAGTGATGGCAAGAGTCTGCTCTGGGCCTGTGTCTACACGGGGTGGACGGACAGGCGGGAAACAGTGCCCCAGGGGGCTCACAGCCTAATGGTGGGCAGACGAGGGTCTGAGATGGTGGTGTGGTCAGTGTGACAAAGCAACATGCACGGGGTGCTAGGCAATCCCGGCAAGGGGGAAAAACGATGACAAAGCCAGAGTCCTAGAGAGAGGCCAGCCCCAGGCACCAGGCAGACCCTTGCGGGGAATGGCCTCACTCCACGCTCACAAAGTTCTTGAGGAGGAAATGCTCCTCATCTTGGGGCACAGGTCAGAGGCCAAGGCGGTGGGCCACCCGAGGTCACACAGGCGAGGAGGAGCCTGGCCAGGGCTGTGGTGCCTTGACCACATCACCCACTGTCCCTGGGCCTCATTTCCTTATCAGGGAACAAGGATGAACTTTGGGCCTACACCTTATGGGTGACGGTGATGTTTCACTGGGAAAACAGTGCAGTGCGGGTCTAAGTGGGGACATCCTGGAGCCTTCTGCTGCTCCTGCGACCCTCCCATCCTCGCCACCCTGCCCCAAGTTTCAGGGGCAGCACCCCACCTGCACCCCAGACTACAGGCTTATCCACTCCTGTCACCTTCTATGGCTTGGCCACGTGACCTTTACACAGCACAGTCTGATGGTGCCACCCCCTGTTCTGGATCCTTCCCAGCTCCCCTGGCTTTGGCATAACGTGCAGGAAGCTGCCCACCTGCCACCTCCACCCCATCTGCCAGACAGAAGCGCCCCCAGATCCCTGGAGGTACCCAGGCTCTGTCTCATCTCCAGGGTTTGCAGCTGCTGGCCCCTCTCTGGAACGTTCCTTCCTGGGTTAGTTGCCAGCTCTCCCACTAACATGGGCTCCCTCTAGGCCCTCAACCTGGGGTCAATGTGCTCTGAGGGCCTTTCGGGACCCAGGGGTCTGGGGTCTAGGGTCTGACTTCTGCCAGGTTACTGCTTCCCCGAGAGCATCTGTCATCTTACCGCCTCAGTCCCAAGAGCAGGATGCTCAGGGAGCATCTGGTGACAAGAGGGGTGGGTAGCCTGTGCCCGCTGCTAGGGAGGCTCTGCACTCAGCACCAGGGTTGGGGGGTGTTCCACTCTAGCAATGGGGTCTCAGCCTCTCAGCCTTCCCTGGCCTTGGCTTTCTTTTGGCAAAATGGGGATAATCGTAAACTTACTTGAAAGGCTGCTGTGTGGACTAAATGAGATGATGTTCCGTTCTCCAGGCATCAACCAACTGACTCGAAAGTCCACATGAGGAGCCCTGCCTGGGGTGCTCACAGGTATTCAGGTCCCAAGAGGTCCATGAAACCCAACCCCACAGGCATGACCCACCCTGTCTGGTTCACCAGGACTTCCGGGCCTGGCTGGGCCCTGGATGCAACAGACACTAAGGGGATGAACAAATGGAAGTTGAAGGAGAAATCCTTTTGGCTCTGGGCTGGGAGGGTATCTGTTTTTGACCTTGTAACATTAAGCCGGGTTAGGTCTGGGAAGACTTCACGGGGCTGGCTGCTTGTAACTCAAATCTGGCTCTAGGCTCCTGCGTCTGTCCATCGCTCCCATCAAGCCCCACCAAGCGCTTGCAGGTTTGGGGACTGGACACCACATAGAGTAGAAAATAAGAGTTGGACTCCTGCCTCCCCAGGCTGAGAGTCCAGGGAGGGAAGCATATCATTCAACAGTCTCACCAGAAGAGGTTTCAAAATGGGATTCCAGCTGTGAAGATACAGTGTAACGGGGGGAAATCCAGACTGAAATCGGGGACTGTTTCTTGGAGGAAGTGACACCTGGGCTCAGAGTTACAGGACAGCAGGAAGTAAGGCAGGGGAAGGCAGGGGAGAGGAGCTCAGCCCTGAAGCATCTGGGAAAGCCCAGCAAGGTGGCAGGCCTCCGACTCTTGTCCCATCTCAGTGGGGAGAAAGCCAACAGGGAACAGGGAGAGAAGTCCTGCTGGAGAACACAACAGGTGGGGCTGGAGCCCCCCTCCCCATACTAGGCCTCCAGGGGCTGGAGCATAACTGGGGAGCCTGGGCACCCACCAGCTGAAGGGGAAGGAGACCAAGAGGTGACAAGCTGAGTTGCTGTAGAGAGATTCTGGGTTTTCTCCCTTGTGGTGATAAATTCACAGATGAAATTCAGGGCTAACGTACAATTCGGGGCTTATGTACAGACTGTGGGAGATCAAAACGAGCCTTCAATTTCCTGTTGCTCAGGAAAACGAAAAAAGGCTGCCCAAGCGCAAGACTGAGAACTACTGAGTTAAAACCGGCATGTCTTTAGTGAAATTATGAGGAAACACACACCTCTTCTTGATAGCTGGTCCTGTAGGCCCGCTCAAGCTCCGGATCCAGGAAGTTCAAGCTGAACTGGTTAATGGGCGGCTTAAAAAAGTAGTCTTTCATCAGGCTAGAAGAGATGATAAATGCAATCAATCAACATGCAGCACAATCGTCACATTTATTCTATCAGAGGATCACGGTTAGCTACCAAGATGCCATTTGTGGAGCATGTCACAAAGGCTGTACCTGAAAGTCACTGCACAATAGACACTGCTCAGCCACCCCTTTAGAACTCTCTGGAAAGTCCTTCATGCTTCTACACAGAATCCCATTTCAGGCTGCACCTCCTTGAAAGAATGCCCATTCACCATAAATATAACACACAGCATTAGAACTGTGCTTTCAAAAACATCTTCTGGCATCCAGAATTAGAAGGAGGAGGCAGCTTTTTTTGTTCCATGAAATGCTCCCCTCTGAAGGACCAGCAGGTCCCTGCATGGATCGTGCTTATGTTGATTCAGAGGCTTCCTTGCACACATAATTCAGAACCGGCTGTCCTGTCACTCAGAGTACTGACAGTAATTACCACCGTCACTGCTAACAGGTTGTTATCACAAAATTGTGTTTACAGTCAGTGTAATTTTGGAGCTGTTGTCACATATGCAGATTGTGTGTGAAACCTGAAAAATGATAATGCTCGATGATTTTAATAGCAGAGAAATCAAGCCTGCTTTACGTGGCTCTCTCATTCTTTTAAGGATGGCTAGCAAATAGTCATATCCTTTTTATCCTGCAGAAAATTACTATAAATCTAAGGGGATGTTAATATAATTTTAAAATGAAAATATAGCTGTGGGATGTCTCTCTGCTTCACACAGCATTTATCAAAATTATTAAAGCAGATGAAATGCATTAAGCGCCTTTCAGGCACCCAACACACAGTGAGGGTCACTGCACTGCCTCCTTTCCATGCTCAGACTGGACTCCTGGTGGTGAGTGTGAGATTCCTCACTGGCTCTCAGGCTCAGAAGAGAAAAAAATTCTACCCCCAAATGTTGACCTCCCCGCAATCCTCTCTTTCACTTGGTGAGTGTGGACAGAGGGAAAAACAACAGAGCAGCTACAAGGAGGAAATGTAATGGCTTTATTTCTGCAGTCAAGAGGCCCGGGCCTCCTGCCCCTGGTGGCTCAGTTGGTAAGGAATCTGCCTGCACTGCGAGAGACCTGGGTTCAATCCCTGGGCAGGGGCGATCCCCTGGAGAAGGGAATGGCTACCCACTCCAGTGTTCTGCCCTGGAGAATTCCATGGACTGTATAGCCCATGGGGTCGCAAAGAGTCAGGAGGCAGGATCCACACTGTAAGCTGTGCTGCTAGTCTGAGATGAATACTGGGCCATCCCACTTCTGGGAACAGGGATGAGCTCGTGTTGGATCAATCCTCTCTCAGACCCTCAAGTGTTAGTCACTCAGTCATGTCAGACTCTTGACAACCCTAAGGACTCTAGCCCACTAGGCTCCTCTGTCTGTGGGATTTCCCAGGCAAGAATTCAGGAGTGGGTTGCCATTTCCTTCTCCAGAGGATCTTCCTGACCCAGGAATCGAACTCGAGTCTCCTACATTATAGGCAGATTCTTAATCATCTGAGTCACAAGGTAAACCCTGAACAAAATATAAAAACAACTGGAAGGCACTGGCAATTGGACTAAGCAGTAAGAAAATGGAGCTACACTTGGAAGAAGTTGAATTTGTGGGGTTTTTTCATCTGCAGAGAGCCATTAGTCAGCCCCATGTGTAGGATGGCTAAAACTCAAATAGAAAAGCTCCAGTCTCACTGACTTGGAAAGCTAGGCGATAGAGTTCAGCATGTCCACAGACGGAAAATGAGGTTGGACATCCCAGAGGGAGAGGACCAGAGAAGGGGGAGCCCTACGTTCTGCACACAGATTCTGCTCCCATCCCTGGCAGACCCTTGAAATGCTCATATGTGCGGCCAACTCCAAGCAGTCTAATAAAGGCAAAAAGAACAGCTGCTGCCCACCTCAGGGGAGACAGAGTTTGGTGTTTGAGTTCAGATCAGTTATCTGGCTGCTGAAACAAATAAAAAGTTGATACTCTTCAAAGGAATGTAACAGGATGGAGAGTTTTGTATATAATGTGCACAACATAATCCAAAATTACTAGACAAGCAAGGAAACAGGAAAAAATGGTCCCTCCTCAACAAAAAGCAATCAAAAGAGACCAAGCTGAGGTTACCAAGAGGTTGGAATTGGAGGTTATTGTTAATAAGGTGTATATATATATAACGCGTGAAAATTATAACATAAGGGATGAGAGGAGAGTTAATGCATCTATACTGATATAAGATTTCTACATTTAAAGTGAGATGATACCATATTAATGATAGGAAGACTACAAAAATATAAGACTGCCTAGAGCAACCACTAAAAGAAAAACAATGCAAAGAGGTATGGCTAAAAAGAAAATATACTAAAATATAATAAAAAGGCAGATATTGTCAGAGTGATTTAAAAAGCAAGACCCACAGGAGATGTATTTCAAATATAAAGACCCAGGTTAGAATTTTTTTAATGGAAAATTATATAGCATGCAAACAGTAGCTAGAGTGACTGTTAATATCAGATAAAGCAGTCTTCCAGACAGAGTATTACTAGGCACAAAGATGGACACTTCAAAATGGTAAAAGGATTAATTATCAGGAATATATAACATTCGCAAGTGTGTATGTACCTTAAAAAGAGCTTTAAAAATACTTGAAACAAAAGACAGATACACAGACAATTCTGTGAGACAGATACAGACAATTCCATAACCATAGCTGGAGATTATTTATTATCTCAATAATTGATAGAATTACTAATAATCTTATCAATTATCTCAATAATTGATAGAAAAACAGCCCAAAATTTCAGTAGAGAGACACATGATCTGAACACTGCTGCCAGCCACCTGAATCTAACTGAGGTTTATGGATCGCAACTTCCTGAGAATGCAGAGTATTCATTCTTTTTAAGTGTGTATGATACATTCACCAAAGACCACATGCAGAAATCACAGGACAAGCTGTAATGAATGCAAAGGGAATGAAGGCACATAGTGAGTGTATGCCTTTGAGTACATAGACAATCAAACTGAACATTAATAACTAACGTATCTAAGCACCATTTTTTCACTAAAAGGAGCCAGGGCTCTTTGGAGAAATAGCTGATGCCTGTGCTGGGGCAGGGAAAATATAAAATGAGCTATTGTGCTGGAAAGTAAGAAATGACTCAAAACAAATGAAAGAGCTATGTCAAAAGGACGCAAGAGCCAGCCTGAATGGGGGCTTCCTATGGCCAGATTCAGGATGCCTAGGCATCACACTCATTAGGACAGTGATCAGCGATGCCCTGTTAAGTAAAGCAGGACTCCATGTGGGTTTACATGGATTTCTGTGTCCATACATGGGGGGATTGAGTGGTGAGTGGGGAGAGGCTGCTCACTGCGGAATGCCAAGCGTTAAGTGGTGATCGTGCCATCAGTGCTGAAGCAGGACAGTCACCATGCTGCCTGGCACAGTGAGGACTAGTGCAGGCAGGAGTCGTCGGTGGACGTGAGTCAAGTGAAGTGTGATGAGGAGCGGGATCTCTACATGGTCCTGTGGGTGGCTGACTAGTCACAGGGAGGAAACAGCAAGCACAGACTGGAGAAGCTGGCGACACTCGCCCAGCTGATCAATCTCACTGCCCGACGAAGGTCATCACAGGGGCACCTCAGGGCTCTGGGTCTGGGGCCGAAGAAGACAAGTCCCCTCCGCTGGGTGTGGACACACCCACAGCCTGGACAGAATCCTGATGGAACTTCACACAAATCCAACTTCAGGAAGATTTTATATAAGAGCCTGGCCTGCGTGCTTCAAAAACGTCAACGTCTTGGAAAATGAAGGATGGCTGAGGAACTGCCCCCAGATTTGAAGATGGCAGAGGCCTGACAACCACATTAACACAGCACGGGACCCTGGACCGGGTCCCGGACCAGAGGAGAGGACGTGCTGTCGGGGACGCAGGGGGCCACCCGACAGAACCAGAACAGGAGCTGCAGCCTGGGGGAAACAACTCGTCAGTGTCAGAGTCCCTGAATTTGGTAACTATGATCATATAGGAGAACACCCCTTTCTCAAGAAATACAGTTTTAAGGGGTAGAGAGCACAAGGCGTCCGATGGACTGCAAATGGTTTAGACAAAAAAATACAGGGCTTTCACAGGGAGAGACAAGAGGATGAAACCAGCACCGCAAAAGGTTAAACGCTGGTAAACTGGGTCTAAAGGGAACAAAGGGAATCCTCTGTATTATTCACTATGTTAGTTTCAAATTACTGACACAATGACTGGAAGGCAAATACACGGTGGGGAGGGTGGTGAGGGGACTCAGAAAAGTGGCAGCAGGGGCAGGGGTGGGGGGCAGTGCTTCTACCTGCAAATCTTCACTGCATCTCACCTGTCTTCCTTGATAACATCGACAAAGTGGGCGTCCGTTTTCTCCCGGATGTTCTTGAACCTCAGCGGAAGGAGAGCCGACTGATCCAAGCTCACGCCTGCCCACCTGCCCTTCTCCTGTAAGATCTCGCACAGAGAGGTCTGACTGTTGGTGAGCTTCTCCTCCGGGGGAGGGCTCAGAAGTCCGTTTTGCGTTTTGGAGCTGGGTCGCCCGGAGGCCTGCAATCAGGACAAGCAGGGCAAACGCAGAGGCTGGCGCATGGGCTGCAGTAGTGCTGGCCCCCCCATGCAGCCACACCAGAGGTCCCTAGACTGTGCCCCACACGCTGCAACCCGCACCTCCAGGTCTCTGTTCTAACCCGAGCAACTGTCTGCTTCTCCCCACTCCCCCAGCTCCTCCAGGAGACCAGACAGTGGTATCGCAGGGAGGGCCAGTAGGGAGGTGGGGGCAGACTGAGGCTCTGGGGTTTCTCATCTTTCACCCTGAGGATGCCCCTCTTCTCCTCAACATCCACCTTCCACCAGCCGCTGAGTCCAGCTTCCAGCCCCACAGACCCTCCCTAACTTCCCTCAGCCACCGCCCTCAGGTCTCACTGCTGTCGGGGAGTCCCACCAGGTCAGCATCCATCCTGCTCTTTATCCGTCTGTCCAAAACCCAGAGGACTAGAAGGTGTGCGGTGATGTCACCCAGGAGGAGTTATCCTCGGAAGTGAGAAGCCGACCCGACGGGCCCTCCCCTCTGGTGGGCATCCCGGGAGAGGCGCTGGCAGGGACCAGGGCGGACTGGTACCTTGGCACTGTTCTTGGGCTCCTCCTGACAGCCGTTCTGGACCGCTCCGCCTTCTGCACCAGCTTCTGACTTGGGAGTGAACGTGATTCCGCACGACGGGCAGGTCTGTAAGAAGAGCACAGAGTGTAGGAGCTCACTCGGGCAACACAACCTTACTACGTGACTCAGATGAGTCCTCTGCTGTTGCAATCTACTACACAAGAAGGGCACAACCCAGTGAAAAGTTCACCAAGGAACAGGCGACGTGAAAATGGAAACACATCCACACAAAGGCCTGTACATGAATGCACCCTTACAGCGGCTACTCTTTAGCAGAAACAACTCACATGTCCATCAGCGAGTGAGTGGATCAATGAAATGGGGGATGTCCACAGAATGAAACATTATTCAGCTCTCCAAAGGGATAAAGCCCTGATATACACAACAAAATGCATGAACCTTGAAAACTCACTCAGTGAAAGAAGCCGGACACAAGAGGCCACGTATCGTAGGACTCCATCCGTATAAAATGTCCGGAAAAGGTGACTCCACAGAGATGGAAGGGAGACTAGTGGTTCACAGGAATGAGAGGTATAAGGGGATGCAGTGACTTGAATGGGTGTGGGGTTTCTTTTCAGGGTAATGAAAATTTTCTAAAATTGACTGTGGCAATGGCTGTACACTTTATGAACACACTAAAAACCACTGAATTAGATGCTCTACAAGGGTGAATTTTATTGTATGTGAATTATATCTCAATAAAGCTCTTGTTAAACTAGCCGCTAACCCCCACTTGAATCTAAGTGAAGGTTCTCAAGCTCCCTGGGAAGCTGGGCTGTTCCTGCAAAGCAGAGGGACGAGCTTATAGACCCAGCCCTTCTCACACATTTGCAGGAATTAGCTGACCTCGAAAAGACCCAACACTGCAGGGTATAGTATTGATACTACATGGGAAATACAGCCTGTAGTTTACAATAACTACAGAGTGAAGATAACCTTTAAAAAATGTCAACTGCTATATTTTACACCTGTAATTCTTGTCTGAGGAATCCCATGGACAGAGGAGACTGACAGGCTGCAGTCCACAGGGTCGCACAGAGTCGGACATGACTGAAGAGACTTAGCATGCACAACTTATATTATACAGCAACTATACTTCAATTTTTAAACAAGTACTGACCAGGATAGTATTGTGTTGGCCAAAAAATTTGTTTGAATTTTCATACCATCGTGCAGAAAAACCCAAACAAACTTTTTGGCCAACCAAACAGAAAAGGCAGGGCTTTTGTTTCTCACAAACCAGAGCTCAAATCCCTTTTCTCTTCTGGGGGAAACTGTATTGATTCTAAGTTTAAAACAAATGAAACAGAAACCTTAGAGAAGTACATCTGACCCGATGGAGATGTTCTCATATCTCGACATCCCCTTGATCTCTGGGGGGAGACCCTTGTGCTCCATGAGGGTCTCACCAAGTATTCGTGGGTGGGTTTGATCCCCTGCCTCCTAGGCACACAGCAACTTGAACTATTTGCCAGTTTTGTTTTAATTGGATTAAAACACCCTACATACTGGGTTTTGTCAAGCACACAAATACCCCCTGAGAAATGCTTGCTAGATCATTAAAGGCCTGTCTCTCCCCTTGAGCAGCTGTCGGCATCTCTGACCCCAAGAAGCCCTTGCTGCTCTGGGGGCACGCCTGAATTGAGCAGCTGACATGCAGGGCAGCCTCTCTGCAGGCACAGTGCGTCAAGGCCGCTGTTCTAACAACAGCAGCTGCCATGACATGGGGACCCCTTAGTGCCTAGGACGTGCCAACACACCACGTTAGGTCCTTATCCAGGCGACACCCCGTGGTCTCGTGTGCCTGATCTCTGGTAATCCTCCTGTCACTGCTGCGAGGCACAAGTGACTGGCCACAGTGGGGCTCAGATCGTGGGGCTCCTGACCCCTGACCACCACGCAGCAGCCTCTCTCTGCCTCCTTTCCTGGCAAAAAGGGGACCCAAGAATAATCCTAGCACTTTGATCTCCTACGCCTCATTCTCCTGAAGTGACCCAGGCAGTTATAGCTACCTCCTGGCTCCGTTAAGTGGCACCAAGGGAAGCTTCACCAAGACTAGCTAAGGTCCCCGGGACAAGGGACTGTTCAGACCGAGGAGTGTGCTGGCTGTTGCCCAGGAAACCCAAGCTCCCCTGGAGATGGGCCAGAAGCAAGCTCTGCATCTTCCCAGATTACCCCTCGCCTGCCCCCGTTGGGGATGAGAGCTCTGGAAGGAAGGTTGTAACTATTTCTCTAACACACTCGGGTGCCCCTGTATTTGTTTTTAACCCATTTCACATTTCAACACACACACCCTATATTCTCTTTAGATGTATGGCACAGAGCTATAAGATAGTTTTTTCTTCAAGGCTACTTCTCTTCACAAGATAAAACCAGCTCTAAGCCAACAGCTGTCGGGGGGAGGCGGACAGGGAGACCTCTCTTCTGAGAGTCAAGAGGGAAACATGAGAAAAGTCCTGCTTTGCCTGCTCAGTCTCAGCAAGCTTCCTAGGACCAGAAGTGTCCCTTGCCTCCTAAACTCGAGACTCAGGTAGATCGTGGCAGACAGGAGCACGCACACAGCAAGAGCACGCAGGACCCACAGGGGTTTGTGCTGAGTCCTCACAAGCACCTGGGTAACACTGTGGTCGGCCCATTTCCCACCTGAGGGCACTGAGGCACAGAGAGAAGGGACTGGCCCAGAGTCACAGGTACAGACCCCAACCACACATGTGACATCTCTGGGTGAACATGGGCCGCCTGCCACGTGGGGCAGAGGCTGCCCAGGCTGCAAGCTGCCACAGGAAGGCCAGGCACCCTTCCCAAGCTAGAGGGTCGGCACAGGCGTGCACACTCCCAAATGGATGACTGCTGTTAACAAAATCCGAGAGAAAAGCAGAAGCCGAATATTGGAGGAAGACAGAAGCAGTAATTATTATAGACAATGAAAGGTATCCAGAAGCGGTAAGAACAGCAAGCGGACAGCCTGCAAATACTGGAGGCAAAGTAACAAACAACCAAAACACACATCTGTAAGAACCAGGCACAAAACCTCCAAGTCACGGAGGGCAGAACTCTGGAAACCTCCTCAGGCTTCTGAGCCCTAAATGACCACTGAGTTTAATGACCGAGGCTGATAGGGCAAGAAGAGTTTCATGATGTTGTGATAAAGTTCCATCAGGAAGTCAAAGTAAGAAAATATTTGGTATGTGGGGAAATTCCCTACATGTGCAGTACTCTACTACCTATGATGCCAATTAAATGAGCTGGAATAACTTTCCCATTTCAATTCACATGTAGTGTAGTATATAACAATAATAACTATATTTATAACAAAATAATACAAACATAATATTTTATATGTGTATACCTAATGTTTTACTTTGAAACAATTTTAGACTTAAATAGAGTGGGAAAGACAATTCAGGGAGTCCTATCTGTCCACCCTAGCTTCATCTAAAGTTAGTATTTTACAAGAACCATGGTCTAATTATCAAAACTAAGAGCTTAACATTGGTACCATACTATTAACCACACTGCAGATTTAAAAAAAAAAAAATACAGATTTGTCAGTATTTGCAACAGATCTGCTTTTGCTGCATGTATTTTACTCCATTTATTTATTTATTTTGGCCATGGCACATGGCATGTGGGATCTTTGTTCCCCAACCAGGGATGGAACCTGTGGCCCCAGCCATGGAGTCCTAACCTCTGGGAGTCTTAACCACTGGGCCACCAGGGAAGTCCCTGATGCAGTTTTCATTCAGATGTTCTTTTCCTGTTCCAGGATCCCATGCACATTTAGTCTCCTCCAGTCTGGGATGCTTTTGATGAGTCCTGGCCCTTGAACTTGGATTTATCTTATTTTCTCAGAAGCTGATGGAGGTTTAGGGTTTGAGGGAAGAAGCCCACAGAAGGGATGCACTCTTCTCTGCACATAACATGCGGTGGGGCGGGGGGGGTACACAGTACAGTTGGTTTATTCATCGTGATGCTGAACATCATTGAAGGTGGGCTCTGCTAGGTTTTCCACTGCCAAGTTACTCTTCTTCCCTTTATTTGTTCATTTATTGGCTGAGCTGCACAGCTTGAGCGATCTCAGTTCACTGACTAGGGACTGAACTTGGGCCATGGCACTGAAAGTGCAGAGCCATAACTAGGTCCCCAGGGAACTCCCTCAATATCCTTCCCTTTAAAATGAATAACTACCTGAGGGGAGATGCTTGGAGGCTATGCAAATGTCCTGTTTGTCCTCAAACTTTTATCCACTTCTGTTAGAACTCACCAATGGATTTTGCCTGAAGCAGTTATTACTGTGATGCTCTAAAGCTGATTTTCTTTCTCTCATTCTTTTTATAATCTATTAGCTGGAGTTCTTCTACCAGGAAGAGCTATCAATTCATACGTAATGTGCTTCCTCCTAATTGAAAGAAACATGCAGACAACTAAAACTAAAGACACAACTTGCAAAGTTCTTTAAAAAAAAAAATACAAAACTTACTTTGCATCCACATTTCAGAGCCAGCATTCAGATTACTATTTATTTATTTGTACAGCAGCTTCATGGAGGTACAATTCACATTGTATCTACCCAACTCACCATCTAAAGTATAAATTCAATAGTCTTTAGTATAGTCACAGAATTGTGCAACCATCACCACCAATTAACTCAGACAACTATTTACAATAAATACTTAATGTCTAAACTGACGTGTGTTCGATCCCTGGGTCAGGAAGATCTGCTGGAGGAGGAAATGGCACCCACTCCAGTATTCCTGACTGGAAAATCCCATATGTCTATGGGATTTATGAGGAGGTTGGTGGGCTTTGAAGAGTCCATGGGGTTTCGAAGAGTCACACATGACTGAGCAGTTATGCACAAACTACACACATAGAGAAAGAGAAAAGTCTATTACTTTTCCATCTATTGATACAATGAAATAAAAGATTCTCACTTCCTCAAACTGGATTAAGCCTATTCATAATGATTTCACATATAAATAACAAGGAGACAAAAGAGGTGATCATTTTCTTAGAGTAATTTAAAAAGCCACAGCAACTGAAACAGCAGGGTGGTCCCAGGTATGTGTGTGTGTGCTAGGTCACTCAGTCGTGTCAGACTGTGCAACCCTATGGACTGCAGCCTGCCAGGCTCCTCTGTCCATGGGATTCTCCAGGCAAGAATACTCAAGTGGGTTGCCATGCTCTCCTCCAGGAGATCTCCCTGACCCAGGGATTGAACCCGCATCACTTGCCTCTCCTGCACAGGCAGACAGATTCTTTACCACGAGAGCCATATAAGTATAATATAACACTTATGAGCTGGAACAGGTTGTCTCTGAATCGTCCCTACATGGGCAAATCCACACCACTAGCCTCATTACGAACTGCAAATAGGGAGAAAGGCCCCGTGAGCACACGCCCTGGGTTCTGAATAAGGGACTGAGGCAAATGCATGAAGACCAGTCAAGCAGATGCCTCCCGGGGAGGCCTTTCAGAGGCGACATAAGATGCTCTCACAGCTCATGGGGCTCAGCGGGTGAGTGCCAGCACTCTAGGGGACCCCTTTCCCCACAATATGGGATGCAGGACCTTTCTGAGCAGCATCGCTCACAGCCAGTCACTCAAGAAGCCAAGGCCTGGGTGTGAAGGGTTCCCTCCGACCTAAAACCTCAGGGCCGGAGCCCTTGACCTCTGACACCACTATTGTTTCTTAGCATGTCATCATCGTACTCAGACTATTTTATGAAATATCAGGTGGCAATTCTCCAGCTGTGAACTGGGTGATAACTTACAGACACATGGGGTATGAGTGACAGGAGCAGAAAACAAGAGCTTTGCAGGCATTCGCCTTGGCTCTGCTCAGTTCTGCCCAGGCTTCCAGGGCAGCCCACAGTCTAGCTCTGCAGAGTTACAGGTCTCTGTGGGTCATTAAAAAGTTAAAGCCACAAGGAAGCTGTCCTTATCTACTTCATGCCAGGCACCAGGCTAGGCACTCAGGAGAAACTGAAGCTAGGTAATACATGGGCCCTGCACGCAAAGAACGCACAGGAAGGTGCGTAAGAAATGGAAGCACACATTTCAGGTTGCGTGTGTTATAACCAAGAGGTACAAACTGTGAGCCAGACGTCAGAGACAGGGAGGGGGGCTGCAGGGCAACAGGAAGAGGGGAGTCCGTGGGGACAAGGAAGCAAGCACATCACAGGCGAGAGGCGTGACAGGACCAGATGTGTGGATTTACTCCCCAAGAGCTTATGGAACCCCTTTCCTCTAAGTCTTTGGTTCTTTCTTGAAACTGCAGCTGAGTCACTCTAACACCGAGTTCCCCTGCTGAGTTTATGATCACTCTCTCTATCCAAAATCTTATTCCTTTCCTGTGCCCTCTGACCTCAATGCTGGGCAACTGAACACGCCTCAGCCAGCATCAGGAGACTAAGAAGGTGTTGCTGACAGCATCATTAGCGTGTTGAATTGCTGCTGTCTGTGTCACCGTCAGGTTGCTTTTTCCAGGGCAAAATGAGCCACAGACCCCCAGCCATGGGCCACCAGGGACCCTAGGCCAGAGAATCAGGAACCAGAGCCATCCTGACTCCTGAAACCACAATGAAGAAATGCCACAACACGATGACTAATGCCAGCTTCACTAGTCTTCCCCCTTTAACTCAAAGACCAGGCGGGAGTGGGTCTGAGGCTCGTCTCCCACTGTACTGCTTGGCACCTTAGGATAAACCCTGACTCTGCTGCAGACACAGGAGTCCTTGGCTTGGTTATAAGACTCCTTCCACTAGACAAGCATGCCCCCAGACGGTGCAGCTTGAAGAGGCCAGAGAACTCAGCATACCACTTCACTCTCTGGAGACCTACCCATACATGTTACCGTGCTAAAGCTCTGAGAAGGCCTAGAGCAAAGAGACACTTTCAGTATCACTTAACCCATACTGACTTGATTGCAGAACACTTTTTCCATACTCGACACCTATGCCATCCTGAGAAAGTACTGCTCAAGGGAACCTACATGGGGAAACCCTCTCTGTGACAGGCCCTTCAGCTGGGCAGGGCTTCCCATGCTGTGCAGGGGTCAGAGGGATATAGGGAGATAGAAATGCCCACGGGAGCCAACTCTCAAAGGCCAGGGTGGCAGCAGCAACCAACGGAAAGAAGACTGTTGAGAGAGAGAGTCTGCAGACCCTGGGAAAGGGCGGGGAGGAGCTTGCCTGCGATCCAGCGAACTAGAAAAGCTCACGGGAGTGCCGATGACACAAACGACAGGGCGGGGGCCCATGTAGGGCCCTGGCCCGCTCACAGGAGGGGTCCTCCCAGAGACCCGGGCCCAGTGAGCGCTACTGCACTTGTGCGTTGTTCAAAGACTCCTACCGGAGGGGAGGCCTTGCCTGTCAGATTATAAGCTACGTATTCTTTACAGTAGACCTCAGTTTTCTGCCTTTCAAGTCTAGGATGACAATTCACAGTGACTCACTCAGGTCCCCAGAGATATGACTCTCAGTCACATGCCCTGGTTCAACCGACGCCCAGGAACCAGGGCCCAGGGCAGGGTTGTCGGGAGGGACCCTGAGTGGCAAATCCTGGTGTGGAGACCAGGCCTCCTGTCTCCTCTTGCTCCTTCCACTCCGTGAATCTAGGAATGCTACCTTCAGGGTGTCCTCATCTCAGGATGGGGATGTCCTGTCATCCTCCCAAAACTAATGTGAGAGGATACTTCATACGCTTGCATCATGCCCTCTAGAAAGGGGCACAGAGATCCTTCAGGGATCACAAGAATATCTGGAAAACTTACACATGGCAATAGAGTATGCTAAATTGCTTTTGCCCGACCGGACCCAAAATATGTAAGTATATAAGTAGATTTATAACTAGAATAAGAAATGTCAGGAGGACAGAGCACCTTCGTAAGGCAACTGAGTGCAGAACTGCTGTCACTGATGCTGCAGGCATGTAGCGCGGTGAGGTCCACAAGGGCCCCGCCCTCACAAACGCTAAGTGGCATACAAATGCAACGAAGCGTTTACTTCTGGCTTGAGCTCTGTTTCTCTACTTGACTGCAGCCCAGTTGGAAGCCTGAGGAAACACTTTCTCCTCCGGTAAGAAGGCCGCACTTGGAAGCCACATTTTTGTTCCCCTCCTGTTCTTCCCGGCCTGGCCTGTGCTCAGTGCTGGCCTCTGAGCTGCGGGGTGGGGTGGGAAGGAAGCTCCTCTCTCTGACGCCTATAAGACAGCAGCACAGGCAAAGGAGCTGGCTCCAAAGTGTGCAGGCACTGCAGAAATCTCTGCCACACCCACTGTGCACACCTGCCAGAGAGCGTGGGGGAGGAGGGGGGCTAACAGCCTGTCCTCAGCAGGTGTGACTGCACCTTTCCCCTCCCACTAGGGGACACGGGGCTAGGCCTAGAGACCAGGGCTGTCCCCCTGGGAGGAGGGGTGCTCCCGGCATCCAGGAGGAGGAGGCCAGGGAGGCTGCTTAGCATCACACAGTGCACAGGATGCCCCCATCACAAAGAGTTCTCCACCCAGAGTGCCAAAGGAGTCGAGGCTGAAGCTGACACCAGTGGTGTCCAGACTGAGAAACCCTGCACCGAGTAAACAAAGCACACGATGAAAATGATGCGTGTGTGGTCCACAAACCTGAACACGGGAACCACACATGGTACCTGGAGGAGAGGCACCACGGAGTCCAACACAGTGAAATAAGCTGGAGACTGCAGCCAAGTGCCACACCACGAAACACCAAGACCGCTAGCTTTCACCTGTGTTAACAGGTGAGGACACGCAGGGACGCACTGGGTCACAGCCACACTGGCAGGCATCGTCCTGACCACACGCCACAGTGTTACTTGAGAGCACAAAACAGTGAAGTGAAAGGGTTTTAACTGTCTCTTAAAAAAAAAAAAAGAAAGAAAACGGCAAATATGTAAACTGTAAAAAGAAACAAAAGGTACCAGTGCAGTGGGGGAACTACATCCACGGAGCAACGACTCACATATTAGAGTGGTTTTGCAGGCTCAGGGTCCATTGTGTTAATTCCTTGGTGGTTTGTTAGGACAAGAATGGATACAGCCATGCAGCCACCAGGCGATCTCTGTCCCACTGATGAACTATTAGAATGTTCTTGGCGAGCCTGCACTCTTCCAGTGAGCTATACAGCACGGGCTTTACCCACACCAACAAAACTTAAAATAATTATAAAACACTGGATTTCAGGAGAAGTATGAGTACTTGAGAAAGTGGTCTCTGAAATAAGATACGAACTAGGCCTCAAAGCAAGATGCTGGGAGAAATCACCTTGACTATCATCATGTTTCGTGAGCTTTCAGAAATCCCCCCAAGACATCATAGTTCATAGAGAAAGAAAATAGTAATTCAAGTTAGAAGCAAGTCTATGTGTAAAAAGAAAATGGTGGTGCATAAAATATCATAAAAGCAAAGATATTAAAAATGCAAAATGCTGCTAACCTTATACTAAATTTTAAAATGTTAAAAAAAAAAATGAAAGGGCATTCCAAGTCTCTGCCATAGACCTGAAGGCTGCTTATTATTTCACATGTTCTACTGCAGAATTAATATCATGTTTTAGAAGTAGGAAAAAAAAAAAAACTAACCTTAAGGTTATCAAAGGTTTTGACAGTCTGCGCCAAGTCACTGACACTCCCTGGTGACGCTGTCCCCCGTCCCCTAGGGCCTGAGGACACCCGCGAGCCGTCAAGGACCTCAAAGCCAGAAAGCAAGGCCTCTGAACAGCTGCAGCGAGACTCCTTCGCTCTCTGACCCGCTATCAGGTATGTCTTCAAACCTATGGATAAAAATTACAGTCAGCACAGGTGGACACCAGCGGTGGTCAAAACGCAGCTCCGTCTTGCTCTCTACGTGGGACACTCTCCTGGAAAGTTGAGAGTAAAGTGAAAATGAGAAAAGGTCATATTTTTACTACTGCACCCGTGAGCTTCCCAGAGACGCACAGCCTCACGGAGAACACCCGCCTCCAGGACACATCGCGTCTTCCAACTGTGTTTCCTCTGAGTGGTGGCAGCTCATGTCACATTCTGGGGCTGAAATGGGGGTTAAAAGTCCCTCCTTAGAAGGGTCTCGTGGCCTCTTTCTGCCAACAGCAGAGCCCACTGATGGGGGACCCTCTACAATTCTGGGGTTTGTTTCTATCCGTATTGTTGCTCTTTATATTGGCCACTCTAGACGTGAGGGTCATTACAGACCGTGTTACCTACGTCAGGGACTGCCAACCGTGAAGAAGGAGACCAGGATGTGTGCCATCGGGGAACTCAGCCCTCCCTCGATTCACATTCATCAAGTTTCTATGGGATCCAGACATTCGTGGCAGGAACATCAGCATATGTCAAGCTGCGGTCTATGTGAATTTTATTCTCTCACCAAATCCCCATTTAAAACAAATGAAAAGAGCTGGTTAAGTGGATACTTGGCCTACAACTTTCCAATGCCCAGTAAAGGCTGAGGTAGCAGTATACACTCCCACGGGAAGCTGCTGTGATGGGTGGTGGGCCCTGCTCTGGGTGTCTACTGGGAAGGTAACGACAAACAGCTTTTCCAGATGGAACCCAAGGGCTTTCTGAAAAAGAAGCAAGCCTGACTGAAAGAAATCCATTGTTAGTCCTTACTGGAATTTGACCCAGACTGTGAATTTATGAAAGGGAGTGACAATGTGATTTATTCAATAAATATTTATTTTAGGCCTGGTGTATGCTGTACACAGAGAATAAAATCAGAACAAAGCAGGGTTCCCATCTTAAAGAGTTTAAGCTGCAGCAGAAGATGGTAAAGGAAAGCCATCATGACCCAATTAAGAGGTGGCCAGTGTCTACTCTTCTGAATCCACAGCTTCTCGCAATCGATTCATATTTAATAAATACTCTAAAATTAATCAAATGACCCTGGGACTACTTCCTCAATAATCCTTAATCATTTTATAGTTAAACCATCTCGCCACTTCATCTTTCTTTCTCTCCCTCCCTCCTTGTAAAATACTGTATGGTGTACTTTTTTTTTCATGTATGTTTTTAAGTCAACTATTCTGAGAATCTGTCAAGGACACTGAAGACACCTAAAAACACCGAGGAGGGCAGCCAACTCAGAGGTGGGAATCCAAAGACTGAGATAAATAATTTTAGATACTCACTGACTCCAAGGAGAATGCTAAATGCTCACTCTTAACCTGAGGTCCTGAACTTCCATGTATTTTTTCCAAAAAAAAATATACATCCCAAATATGCATAGGATCAGTCACAGTCCTGACTGACTGTGCATAAACTAGAGAGGGATGTTAACTAGAATACCTCTGCCCGGGATGCAGGGCATGGCGCCAGCTCCACAGCACGAGCTCTGATGCCTGCCTTGGAGGGGACACCCCTGAGGCTTGTTGCTGTTCTCATTCTGAATTGTGGCTATCGAGCTGCCACTCACCGAGCAAACGTGTATCAGGAGCCTCTGTCTACGATGCACTGTGATCGTGCTGGGGGGACAAGTGTGAACACAGTGGCCATGGCCTTCCCTACACAGGGCGGCTCCTGCAGGGGGACTTCAATAGCAGGTCCAGGCCCTCCTATGTCATCCAGGCCCAGGAGGTACAGGACAGGATGGACCTTGCAAAGACTCAGTGGTTCAGGGAGGCCTCATCCAGGAGGCCTGAGGAAGATGCTATAAAGAGGGGCCAGCCCCGTGAGAGCCGCCAGGACCAGGGGCTGGGGTCAGGCCACGGGTGTCGACAGAAAAACTAGGGCAGTGGCCTCCAGAAAGGGAGTGTTTGGCAGGTAGAGTCGGGGATGGAGGTGAGTGTCGCATGGCTGGAACAGAGGACGTGATGGGGAGAGGGGTGGTCACAGGGGCGCTAGAGTCCATGACCTGCGCTGGGCAGGCCAACTCCAGGAACCTTCACACTTTGGCAATGGGGAGAAGGTGGAAGAAGCAGGCAGGAGGCTGAGGAAAAACCAGGGAGCCCTGGGAACACTGGCCACAAGTGGGTGCAGAGGGAGTCAGGGGACAAGGCAGGTGGGAGACAACGGCAGGGGCAGAAACCTGCTCCCCAAAGTGTGGGGCAGCAAGCAAGGCTTCACAGCAGGCAGGTGTGACGGATGAGGGCACGTGGCTTCCGAGGGTGGGGGAGCCCAGGGGTTCAGGCTCCATCCCTCCGACACATGTGACGGGGTGAGACACTTCATGGCTCTGCATCCCGCTGAGAACAGGACTCACCCCACAGGGCTGATTCGAGGACTAAATGGTCAGCACGCGTGCAGCCTTCATAGCAGCGTCTGGCACACAGCAAAAAGTCAGTGACATTAGCTACTATCGTCAACCAGTGTGTTTGGCCTGCTTATCGCTGGGAGTCTTTTTTTACGCTCCTTCTGTGCACAAAAGCATTTGGAGGACTGTTAAATCAATAACTGCTCCAAATTTGCTCCTGACATGAATTTTCCTCTGGGGAGCCCCTACTGACCAACCTGCATTAGTGATACAGCACTGCTAGTATTCCAAGGGACAGACACACGGACGTGTGACCAAATCAGTGGCCAAGTCAAGCAACTTTCAATTTATGCCTCAATATGAAAAGTTTAAATTTAAAGTGAAACCTTCTGCTGAAACCGGAGTGGCAAGTGTGATACAGCCAGGCCGGATGTGAACTATCCCAGGGAAGGTACTTAGGCCAGGTGACTGGGCTGCAGCCCCTTTAAAGTCTTCAGTCAGGAGAGGTCATAAGACATAAAGATTTAATGAGTAACCACGCAGAGAGAACCAGGGGTCCAAGTTCGTTAGGACAGCTCTCTTTGAGCGGAAGGTCAAAATAAAGCAGCTGAATTATTTATTTTCTTACATACAGTGTAAACAGGAGAACAATTAATAAGATTTCCTATATTCTTTCCTGGTAATTGATTTTGAACCTCAGCAGCATGGATGCCTTCCACTGGCTTAATTTCATAGCAGCTAGAGAAGGTACCCGGAGCTTCCGATGGGCAGAAGTGCCATCTGTGGCTGCATGTGCTCAAGAGGCTGATGTGGTTAACAATCTTAACTATAGCATCAATTCTTTGAGGAGAAAACCTAAGTCTTGTACACAACTCATGTCTAGTTTTCTTGAGCTGAGTGTAATTTGAGTGAGTGCCAAAGTTCATTTTGGAAAAGAAAGATGATTCTAGCCTCTTTATTTCGGTCTTTTTCTGAAGGACTTTTGCTCTGGAGGGCGATATCCCAACCCAAGAACCAAGGACATTAGCGTCAACCCGAAAGAAAAGAGGAGACTAGTCAGGAAGGAAAGAATGCCTGGGGGCATGACCTTGGGAGTTAGAGGCGTGACACAACAGATGCCTGGGAGCTTAAAACAATAAATGTCAGGGGAGGCCATCGGTTTAGGCTAATTCATAACCAAATGGTCTAAAAACTCACTTCACTTTGTAACAAATTTTTCCTCCTAACTGGGTCTGTGATGACCAAGTAGCACAAGGATTATTTAAACTAAAATGCAGTCAGTCAACAATGAAAATAAAGAC
Source organism: Antilocapra americana (assembly GCA_007570785.1). NCBI lineage: Eukaryota > Metazoa > Chordata > Mammalia > Artiodactyla > Antilocapridae > Antilocapra > Antilocapra americana. Next base: position 14,286,898 of record ML664186.1, on the reverse strand, counting down.
TAAAAGTGTTCAACCTCAACCTACCAAAGAACCAGGGCCGACAAAGTTACAGATATTTCATAACTATCTATTGCTTCTGCTTAAGAAGACCAAAAGTTTTGGTGGGGGAAAAAAAAATATTTTCCACCTTGTTAACATCAAAACATTTTGGATGGGCCTAAGCCCTCTCTACTCCTACATGAAACAATTAATTAATTGCAAGGAGGTGATTCATCCTGATTGTCCCAACACTTGACAATAAATCACAAATTCTCAAGATAGCAAATTGCTGTGGGTGAAACTCACCCTCTTCTTAAAAAGTGAAGTGATGGGCACTGTGCCTACGTGGCTTGATCTTGACTACACCTTTAGCCCAACCTACAAACTCTTACAAGAACACACATGTGCACACACTTGCCCCATGCCTGCTCCTGCAGCTGGCGCCCCCTGTGCCAGCCTCAATTTTTTCACAGGAATGGGTACATGTAACGGCCAAAGGTGAGTGACCAGGCAGTCACCTGGTGACCACGTTCCCGTGAGCTGTCTTCTGAACTTTCCTACTTGGCAAGATGAAGTGCTACCCTGCTCAATGCTGGAAACCAGCGCAGGGAGAGGCCAGTGCAACCACTTTCAAAGACCCACTCCCTCCACCTCTAAGAAGCTCCTGAATTAGGGTTTAATACCACAGGTCTTCAAAAGCTACAAAATGAGTTCTTTGAAAGACAGCATTTGGCTGTTTATGGAAACAGTCTGCCAGGTACTAACCATCTCTTTCATTCACTGGCTCATTCTCACATTCACTTACCCAGCAAACAAAATATTTATTGAGTAAGCTACTGAGGGCAGGGACCTGGGCTGAGTGTTGAAAGAAATGGATAAGAAAAAGGACTGCTCCAGTGTTCACAACAGCGCACTGACCTAAAGTGGAAACACAAGTCACCTGATGATGCCCCGCTTCACAGGGCTGATGTGAGGGTTAAAGGGGTCAGCTCTCCTCAGGGCAGCTCCAGGGACACTCAGGAGGAACTCAGAGTAGGCCGAGGAAGGGCATGCAGCAATGCTCACGAAGAGTTAAATGGGAGGACGGGAGGCTGGCGGTGAGGGTGAGCACTGGGACCACCAACAAGAAGAGGGAGTCACGTGAAGTCAAGTCTGGGCGCGACCTCAAGGAGGTTCACCAGTGACAAAAGGTATACTTACAGTGAGTTTTGGTGAACAAAAGGAAAGTGAAGGCCTACGGTAACTATTCTGGAATACTACACATGGCAGAATTTAACAGTGAGAAGAGACTACGAAACAAGACAGCTAGAAGGAGAGCTGCCAGGAACTGAGACGGACTGACAGCGAATGGACTGTCGTTCACCTAACAGTGACCCTGAGTGGCCACCACACAGGCGAGCATGCCGGGTCACGTCCGTGGCAGTTACAGGAGACAAAGACCAAACTCTTCCCCCTGGAGACCTGAGAAATACTAGCTAATTTTAAGATTTTAGCTTAATAGTTAAACTAATGGTTTAAAAGTTAATTTTAAGAGTTGCAGATTTGCACACAAGACACAGACAATGGAAGATAGGTTCTAGAAAATCAATAAATAGGAGATTTAATTTAAGATCTGGGAATAAGTGGCAGCTAAGTAATTGAAAAAATAAAACCCCAAAGGGGAATATATTGAAATGGAAATAAAGCTATAGGACCCTAAGTGAAAAAAGCCAGACACACAAGGCCACATCTGACATAATTCCACTGATGTGAAGTGTCCAGAACAGGCAAATCCACAGAAAGTAACCTAGTGCTGGCCAGAGGTCTGGGGGTAGAGGGATAGGCCAGGGTTCCTTTTGGGGGAAATGATAAAAATATTCTAAAGTTAGATGGTGGTGACGGTTGCACAACTGAGAATATTCTAAAAACCACTGACCTGTATACTTTGGAAGTGTGAACTGTACAGTATGTTAATTATACCTCAATAAGGCTGCTGCTTTTTGAAAAAACAAAAACTAAAAAACAAAAACTAACATTAAGATGCAAGAGTCCTGAGATTTGAAGGAGAAATGAAAAAAAAAAAAAAAGCCAGTAAGAAATACACTGTCCTTGGGAATTCAAGGTAAAGCAGTGGGCAGTAGCAGGTGAAAGAAAAATATTACAAAGAAAGGCTTGGAAGTAGATAACACAGTAGAGCTAGGATGGAAAAACATATAAATAAGAAATAAGGCTAAACAGCCTTGAAGAACTAAAAATTCAACATGGCAAGAGTTCAGAAGTCTGGGAGAGATTAAACAAAACACAACAGAAGTTTGACCTTCACAAGATATCTCCAAGAATCAGCAAATTTGCAACACTCACTGCTACAGGCCAGTCCAGAAGAGCTGGGCTGACACCCAGGTTGTCTTCCTAGACCACTGACGCGATGCTTCCCAGATGACAAGCGCTCACCACTCTGCACAGCAAGCCTGCCCAAGCAGCTGGGCCACAGCCTCGCCACACCATGGCAGACATCGGGGCTGTGCCAGCCCCCCAGCACTGCCGCCCCCCTCTCACCCACCAGGACCTTCATCTGCAGAGGTAGGGGAGCCACCACTGAGACACTCCCCCGGAGCATCTACAGCTGGGATGGAAGGCCAACGTCGACAACTTCACCCTGCCTCACCTGGAGACTTCATCTTATGCAAAAACCAAACGCCACAGTTCTTCCCACTCCTGACTAGCCTTTCCTAGGAGCTACGGCGCGGGGCTGTCACCACCTGTTCCTTCGTGGGAATGTTTACGCAGGCTCTGGCAGGCTCCCAGATCACACTTCCAGCATAGTCACACGCCTGCTGCAAGTGTCCTCACTTTCCAAGTCAACCAGTTTTCAGGTCACATCAAAGTTTTCCCTCTTTCGATGAGTGTTTTGCATACCAGCTGGAATGCCGCCAGAAATGGTTTCCCAGATGGCATTTTCTTGCCAGAGGCAGACTTGCGCAAGCTCAGAACTGGGAAAGCCCCATCTCTACTTCCTGATCAGGAAGCAATATCATCTTGGACATCTCCAGCTTCTCTAATTTGACTTCAGCACTAGAAGCCGTCTTTCTTTTTAGATCCTTCTCAGCTGTGTTTGAGTGGTTTGTTTTTGAAAACCTGAGAAGTGTTGCCAGGCAACAGAAGAGAGGTCGAGAGGACACCCCTCCACGGGGTAGGGGGGTCACCAGCTGGGGGTTCCTTCTCTCATGCTAGCTTCCCACTATAATTCATTCCTGCCTCGAGAAAATCACAGCTATGCTGTAGACTCTCCCAGAGGCAAACTGAAAGTGAAACCAAGGCAGACAGTAGTCAGTGCCCACCTGTGAGAAGAGGTCAAGGGACAATGCAGGGGGCACATGGACATGCAGAGATGCAACTTACATCAAAATGTGGCCTGGAGCTGCAGGAAACAGCCTCTCATGCCCAAGAAGGGTGGATGAACCTTGACAAGTCCCCTTGTCTAAGGGTGGAGAATGGGGCTTTACTAAAGGAGAGGCAGATCCAGGCAGAAGGCCAAGGGCTCAGACTTCCCAGGGAGTGGGGGAAAACACTCCAGCAAGCAGGTCCCTACGCTGTAGAGGTGCTGGCCCAAAGCCCCACAGCTGAGGGCCTGGACAAGAGGAGGCATGAAGAGCAGCTGGCGTCACAGGAAAGAAAAATGTGTTATTCCCAACAACACCAAAAAATGGGCTTTCTGGGTGGCTCGGTGGTAAGGAATCCACCTGCCAATGCAGGAGACACGGGTTCAATCCCTGGGTTGGGAAGATCCTCCAGAGAAGGAAATGGCAACCCACTCCAGTTTCCCACCTGGGAAATCCTATGAACAGAGAGAGCCTGGTGGGCTACAGTCTGTGGGGTCACACACAAAGAGTCGAACATGACTAACAGCTAAACCACTATGTTAAAAACACAGAAATACAGTTTGAGGAGCTAACGTAAACTGTGGTGACAACAGTTGACAATACTATATTGTATAATTGAAATCTACTGACTAGAACTTAAACGTCCTGTCACACACAAACACAAAAGATAAGTACATGAGATGATGACCATGCTAATTAACTAGACGGGGGAATCCTTTCACAACATATTCATTTATCAAATCACAATTTATACTTTACATATCCTACAGTTTTGTCAATTATACCTCAATAAAGCTGAAAAAATTTAAGGAAAGAAAAACCCACAGAAATATACCAAAACATTCACAGGGCAATAGAACTATGGAAAACACTCGCCATGCTAGATTTTTTTCTTATTTACTTACTTATTTTCTTATTTACTTACTCCGTTTTCCCGCCTGGGAGCTCTGTGTTTCTGCTCCTTTGTGTTCCCGCCTGTTTTAAATAAGCATGAAGTTTTGAATTTATGACAAAATTTCTTAGACATAGAAACATGTAAGGAAAAGTAGGCTGAAGACTTAGAGTCCCTCCAGTCCAAGGAGCACAGGGTCGCCTGAACCATCCAGGTTACCTGCAGGCCTTCCCTGCCTGATTTCTACCCACGCCCAGCAGAGCACAGAACCATCCTGAATGCCACGGTCAGGGGCTCCTCCCCAGGTGTTTCTTTAGGTTTTCACCAAGTACATATGTAATGCTAACAATACTCAGCATTAATATATTGCTTTTGCCTTCACCTAAATAATATGATTTCACGAGTACTCTTCTAAAGGTTGCTTTTTTTTTTGGTGCAGTTGTATGTTTGACAGTCATCCATTCTGATACATGTGATCCACATTCATTTATTTTCAACACTATGAAATGTCCCACTGGATAAATACATTATTACTCAATAAAGAAAACCTCCAAGTATTACATTAATTAATACCAATGATAAATCCTGTGCTCTGTTAAAAATAAGAGAGAAATATGACATATCAATAAAGACATGCTGAATGCAAAAATACTACTGAGTCAAAGGATGAGTCATAAATATACATTAAAGAAAGAAATAGAACTTGTGAAGAGAAAGGGAACTAGTTAAACAAAAAGAAATCAGGAGAAGAGCTCAAGGATTGAAGAAAAGTTGCCCCCCAAAAGTCAAAGAAATCCACCTCCGCTAAGATGGCAGGCCAGGCACCACAAAACCATACTGAAATAGAAAAAAACCTAGAGAAATGAGAGGAACACAGAGCTCCTCAGACTGTGAGTTGAGGAGGCTGACAGGTGACAGCTCCGTTTCCCTGGTTAAGAGATCCCTTGGGGCTGCTCCAGAGTTAGGTCACGTGCCTTCCACTCTTCAGCGATGCACAGCTGGGCTGGGAGGAACAGGAGGAGAAGGTTCCAGAAAACTGAAGAGGCTTTCGGGGGCTGATGAGATAATACAGAAGAGTACTACTGGGGTGTGTAAAGAAGGCAGCCCTGGCAGTCCAAGAGAACAGTTTGGATGAAGGAAATGTCCTACAGCCATCGGTTCAGCAGTCACAAGCCACCAAACACTCAAAAAGTGGCTGGACAAGTGAAATACTAAATTTCCAATATTCTTTCCTTATAAATTGTAGACAGCTACATGTGGCTTGCTGCTACCACACTGAACAGTGAAGATCTAGATCCTTCCTTATTAGAGGACCAGAATGAACTGGCACAGAAAACGCCTTCTTATCTTTATTAACTAGAGAAGAGGTATGGGATTTAAAAATTTTTTTTAAAAATGGCTGGAGAAAAGAGGAAAACTAAATGTGAAACCAGTATGAAGTTTTTTATAGACGACATTTAGTAGCAAAAACAAGGAGCAAATTACCCTCAATACCAAGGGCAGCAATGGCAAATTGGAAAAGCAGGGTATTATATAGAAACAATTGAAAGCAAACAAAATGGTAGGCAATCTTTAAGAATAAGAAAACAGGGGCTGGTGCATCGAGATTCCCGTGGGGGAGGGAGGAGGGAGGGGGGTTCTGGAGGGGGAGCATATGTAAACCCATGGTGATATCATGACACTGTATGGCAAAAACAATAAAAAAATAAAATAAAATAAAATAAACATCAGTGTGACTTTAAACAAACAATAAGAAAGAATAAGAAAACAGGAGAGCTTGGAAATTTACTTCATGATTCCTAAAAGCAGTTTGTAAAATGAACACTGAGCTCGGTGAACTTTCACACTCATTACAAGCAACACATGTAGTAAAACACGCCCTTGAACAGACGACCATCAGGCAGGGGGGTGGGTTCTCTGACTGCACCCTCCTGAATGTTGAATTAGGCACGCGGCCATGATACTAATGGGTTTGTCACAAGCAGCCAAGGCCAGGCCGGAGGAGGCGACTCAGGAGCCGTATTGCCGACCGGTCCTTGCAACCCCAGGCAACTAACTTGTGAAGCAGGTAAACTGACTCTGGTGACCTTGGCCAACCTCCCCTTTCTTTTCCTCCCGGGTCCCCTCTGGCCTGTCACCTGCTGTCTGAATGTCCACTGGCGTCCAAGGGATCAAGGGTCCCAGGGGTTGTGCCATCACCGTGATGGGAGGGAGGAGGGAGCCCCGGGGACTCCACCCCGCCTCTGCTCTCACGAGGCAGCTGCCCACAGTGATCAAGGAACTCACCCTGCAGCTGGCTGACTTGCATGGTTTGCCTTCCTGATGCAAATTTGGTGACAATATCTGGTCCCCCCATCACAGCCCAGAAACTCTGGGGTCACCAACAGTCAGGGACAGATTCTGCCAGGCACCGCAGGAAGGGACCTCCACGCCAAGGGCAAGTCCCAGGTCCCAGCGTTGTCTGGAATCATCATGAAGCAAAGCATTCCCATGGATCCTCTAAAATACTTTAAGGACCCGTACTGACACCTTCCAGAGACTGGATGGTTCTCAATCCGATCCACCCCAGTGGCCCTATGTTATCCCATTTTTACTACACACTTCCTTTGCAGTGTCCTCTTTACTTTTCTGAATAAAATTAAATTCATGGACAATATGCAACCTTCACCACCGAGATCGTCAGCCACACCTCTACCCATCTCCCACCACGTGGCCTTGTGTCAAAACAGCCCTGGGACACAGCAGGGGGTGCCCAGGAAAGTAGATGCCGGGCCATGGCAGGGCCCCTGCCCCTGCCCCACAAGCTGCCAGAAGTCCTACAGTTCTCCTTCCACACCTCCCCCTGCCAAGGGAGAACCAGCTGAAAGGATATTAAAAAGACTGAAGAATTCCACAATGCTGCATATGCATCTATCACGTAATTGTACATATAATGTATGTGTGTGTGTGCATGTATGTGTGTATCTGCAGCAATTTTAAAAGGAAAAGATTCTGAACTTATCCGCCTCCTTCAGCAAATAATGAGCTCCTGAGCTCTGCCAAGCATGAAGCAAGGCCCACTACAAATGCTCTTAATGCCATACACGGCCTCTCCCTTACTCATCCGAGTACCGACAGCACCAGCTTGAAGGCCTAGCACACGCAGCGTGCAAGCGTGCCAGGAGCTGACCGTGCCCCTGCAGCAGCAGCTCATTTACATGGCACGAAAATCAAGCGAGGGCAGAACAAAGCACTGAAAGTACTGTCCTTTCTCTGAACAGGAACGAGAAGTCACTTATCTACTGATTCTATCTGAGCACCCGCTACATGCCAGGCGAACACTAATGACAAAGCTGTGTGCAGGACAGGCCATTGATCCTGACCCCCTGGAACTAGGCATGAAGAAGAAGCAATCAGCGGCACCTCCCTCGAGCAGGGTGAGGGAGGAGTATAGCCTGGGTGAGGCTGGAGCAGCGGGAAGGCTGGACCCAGCGGGAAGGCTGGACCCAGAGGGAAGACCTCGGCAGAGTTTTAAGTGTGGGTGCACACAGCCCAATTTTCTCTGTTTTTATTTTCATTTTAATTTTTTAAAACTTTTAGTTTGAAATAATTTTAGACAATACAGAAAAATTACAAAAAGAACTAGGAGTTCCCTTCTATTCCTCACCCCTCTTTTCCTGGTGTTACTGTCTTACTGTGCAACACCAAATATAGAACAAGGGGAGGGAGGTGGGAGGGGTGTCCAGGATTGGGGGACACATGTATACCACTGGCCAATTCATGTTGATGTATGGCAAAAACCATCACAATATTGCAGAGTAATTATCCTCCAATTAAAATAAATTAATTAAAAAAAACACAAACCAATAATCAAGAAAAGGAAATCAATGTTGGTGTAATATTGCTAACTGGGCTACAGACTTTATTCAAATGTCACCAATGTTCGGTCCAATTTCTATCCCAAGACCCTACTCAGATCCTGGCGGGCTGGGACAGGTGAACAGCTGGAAGGTATCGAGAGCCAGCAGCGGCTCACCCTGATGTTGCTGCTGTGACCCAAGCAGAGGGTCAGAGCAGCCCAGCCTGGGGTCACCGCTGGGTGGAAGCAGGCAGATTCATTACACAACTTCCAGGCAGAACCCACAGGTTGGACGTGGGCGCGAGGAAGGGGAACAAGGCCGACTCCTGTGTTTTACCATACTCATTGGCTGAGGAAGACTGGGACAGGCACGGGTTTGAGGGGTAAGATCAGAAGCTCAGTTCTGGACACTTTAATTATAAGACACTTGTGAAATCCCCCAGAGAGAATGTCAAGGAGGCAGTCACACTGTCCCAGTCAGATCCAGACCAGAGATGGGCTGTCCCTACTACACCCATGTATGACCTCTGATGTCAAGAAGTGGTTGGGGAGGGAGTCCAGCAAAGAAGTCCAAGGAAGACAGTCAGACAAACAGGATTCTGAGGAAGCCAACCCAGAAAAGTGAATGGGCCACTCTGTCAAATGCTGCTGAAAAGCCATCCTGGGGTGGGCAGCATGGAGACTGGCAGTGCCATGCCAAGCAGGGATGCACCTGAGTGGTTAAGATTTGGTGGGTTGAGTGGGGAAAGCACATGTCAATCCTTCAGAGAAGGGTGGTCATGACATGTGGTAGAGAACTGGGGTGATGTGGTATTCTGGGGGGATCTGTGCAGGGCAGAGGCACTCGAGAAAGCTCCGGCTGATGGGGTGGTCCAGGAAAGTGAGGAGGCTAAAGATGTGGGGAAAGGAAGGCAGCTCAAGGAGCAATGCTGCTGAAAAGGGGAGAGAAGACAGAACCCATAACTCAAGTGAAGGGGCCGGGGAATTACCAGGAGGAGGCAAAAGTCTTCTGTAAAAGGAAGAAGAACCAACTAGATGTAACTATTTGTAGGCTTTTCGGGAAGGGAGTGGGAGCAGGCGCAGGACTCTCAAGGTTTGGCTGTGGTTGTGAGGATGTCATGTCGGGTTCAGGCTGGCATACATGCTCTCAAGTGTGGGTCCCTGGAGTCATGAAGGTGCCAGTGCTGCCAGCTAGACAAACGGCAGAGGGGGCTGGCCCTTTCAGGACAGCACTCAAGGGCAAAGAAAGAGCAAAGGCACGGGTGACGCACTTAAGCGCCTGATGACCGAATACAGAGATGAACGCGTGAACAGACACGCTGACGTGCTGATTCACCAACTGACAAACCGAAGCCTATTTGAAGGCAGAGTAAGAGCCGACAGGAGAGAGGACTAGCACGGTGGGCTGTGGATGCCCGGAGGTGATGTGTGCAAAGGACTCTCATAATCGATGGTGAAACAACAAATAATCTGTTGTCTGTAAAGGTGAAAGGGTCTGAATAGACATTTCTCCAAAGAAGATATACAAATGACCAGTAAAGCACGTGAAAAGATGTTCGACATCATGAGCCCCCAGGAAAACGCAGATCAGAACCACAGTGAGCTATCAGGTCACACCCATTAGGATGACTATAATTTAAGAGACAGACAATAAGCAATGCTGGCAGGGATGAAGAAAAACTGCGGTCTTCACACACTGCTGGTGGGAAAGTAAACTGGGGCAGCTGCTGGGGGAAACACACTGGCAGCTCTTCAGAACGCTACATATTTGAGCTCCCAGCGACTCTACACCTAGGTATCAGCCCAAGAGAAATGACACACATGCCCACACAAATACTTGTGTACTTACATCATAGCAGCATTATTCATAAAAGCCCCAAATGGAAACAACCCCAAAGTCCATCAACTGATGGTCAAGACACACAATATTCAGTCACAAAAAGGAATGGAGTTTTGATCCACGCTACACCATGGATGAACCTTGAATCTTATGCTAAATGAAAGAAGACAGTCACAAAAGATCACGTACTATATGATTCCATTCCTATAACACGACCTGAAGGAAAACAAGGGGGGAGGCTTGTTTTATAGGAATCCAACAGGTCTTACAAAGCTACATCAGGTAAGTAGAGTATCAACACAGGGGCAGACAAATATTAATAGATGAAAGGGCAAAGCGTTCAGGAACAGATTCACACATATGGACACAATTTTTGACAAAAGCAACACTGCAGAGCATGGGAAAAGGATGGCCTTTTCAAGAACAGTGCTAAGCTCTGAGTGGATATCTGTTGCGTCCTTTACAGCCAGCCTCAATGTTCTAGGCTGGTAAATATGCACGTGGAAAGCTACTCAATATCATTAGCCACTGAGGAAATGCATACTAACACCATGAGCTGGGACTTCTCCGGTGGTCCAGTGATTAAGAACCCACCTTGCATTCTATAAAGCAATTATCCTTCAATGAAGAAATGAACAAATTAAGAAAAAAAAGAATCCACCTTGCAATGCAGGGGACATAGGTTCAATTCTTGGTAGGGGACATATGATCCCAAATGCCATGGGGCAACTGAGCCTGGGCTCTCAACTACTGAGCCCAAGTACTACAACACAGATCTTGTGTGCCACAACTAAGACCCAGCACAGCCAAATAAATAAATATTTTTTAAAAATTCATACTAGATTGAACCACATGAAATTGCCAGAATTTGATCACTGTGATCTCTAAAAATGACAATTTCATAGTAAAAAGGCAAGACCATAGTGGGAGAAAGCATTTGTCTCACATATCACTGACAAAGGATCAGCAGCCTGAATATAAAGAGCTCCTAAAAATCAATAAGAAAACCAAACCAAACAAAACCAGACCACTCCATGGAAAATGGGCAAGCTATTCAAGTACACACTTGACCAAAGAACAAAACCAGATGGCTGGCTGACGTAAGAAAAGGCACTCGACCAGGGAAACACAAACCAAATCAGGGAATCACAAATTAAAGCTACCAATAGAAACTCCACACACCAACCAGAGTGGCTAAAGCCAGATAGACTGACAGCGCCTGTGAAGACATGGGGCAACAGGAGCTCCTGGTGGGAGAAAAAAATCAGTAAATTCACAGTTGGGTGTTAACTGTCTATTGAAGTTGAAGATACTCATATTCTATGACCCAAGACTCCCACTCCTGGATGGCTATTTACCCAAAAGAAATGCATGCAAGTGTCTCCAGGACACAGCACAGATGTGTTTGCAGGAGTTCAGAAGGAGTCAGGATGGACCAGCCACACGTTCATCAACAGGACAGACAGAGACGGCAGTTCAGACACAGAGAGCACTTCATAGCAGTGAGGATGGACAAACAACAACCAGGGTGAACGTTCTGATGGTCCAACAGGGATGAACCCCAGAAGCATAATGTGGAGCAACGGAGCAGCTCTGGAAGAGGACATCCTGCAGATTCCGTCTGTATGAAATGCTGACACAGGCAAAGCCAGTTGATGGGGCCAGAAGTTGGGATGAGGTCCCTGCAGGAGGAAAGAGTGAGCAGTACTGAGGGGTGCACAAAGGGAGTTTCGGGGGGCTGGTAGCATTCCATCTCTTCCGGGTGCTGGTTGTGCAGATATGTCCAGTTTGTGACAATTCTTCAAATATACACTTACAAGTTATGCATTTTTATTCATGCAAATTATACATCAAGGTGGAAGTTTGTTTTTAAAAACAGACATTCACAATCTTCAAAAATGCAAATATCATTGGAGACAAAAAAGGCTAGGAAATAGTTCTGGGTCAAGGGAGGCCACACAGATGTGGAACTAATGAAATGAATACTCCAATCCCTGACTGGACCCTGATGGAAGTAAGAAAAGCTCTGAAAGCTACCACAGGACAACTGGGGACAACTGACTGTGAACAACACATCTGCCTGGGGCACTGTGGTAATGTTAACATTTCTTGATGTGATAAGTCTTTCTATGCAGGAGAATGTCCTCGTCCTTAGGAGACACATGCTAAGGAACTTAAGGGGACAGGGTCATAATGATTGCAACTTATTCTCAAATGATTCAGTGGCTCAGGAAAGAATAAAGAGAAGATATACACATACATACACATATGTGCACATACACACATAAATAAATATAGAGTATGTATATATACATATATACAAAGGACACACAGATATATGTGTTTGCATAAATATATACAGACATATATTTACAGACCAAAAGAAAGCAAATTTGGTAAAATGTTGAGTTGGTGAATTCAGGAGAAGGAAAAACTAGTGTTCACTACACTATTCTTTCAACTTTTCTGTAGGTCTGAGATTTTTCAAAATAAAAATCGGGGGGTAAAGCAAAAGGTAACCAAAAATCTGGCAAAATCAAATCACCTAGTCCAGGTGTTTAAGGAGGCACTCTTGGTAAGAAAGGGCTCCCTAGATGGCCTTAGTGGTAAAGAATCCACCTGCCAATGCAAGAGACATAAGAGACCCGGGTTTGACCCCTGGGTCAGGAAGATCCATTGGAGGAGGAAATGGGAAATTCTGGAATTCTGGTATTCTTGCCTGGGAAATCCCATAAACAGAGGAGGCTGGTGGGCTACAGTTTCATAGGGTCACAAAGAGCTGGACATGACTGAAGTGACTTAGAGCGCACGCGCATGCGCGCGCGCGCGCACACACACACACACACACACACACACACACACACACACACTTGGTAAGAAAACCACAAAGAAGAGAAGTGGCCCCAGGAGAGGGCAACACCATAGTTATCTCTGGCAGGACGAGAGGGGCTGGGGCACATGGGCAGTGGCAGAGTTCTCTTTTTTAACTTGGTCCAGAAACGCAGGGGGTACACTTTCATTAGGTCGCAGGTGTATTTTATGCAGTCTTCTGTAGCTGTGTCATTTCATGATTTTTACAAAGCTGTGGTTTTACGAAAGAACAAAGAGACTGAGCAGAGTAGAGCTGTGTTTGCAGTGTGAGAAAAGCAATTATAATCGAGCTGGACAAAGAGAGACCAGCTCAGTTGCTCAGCTCCAGCTCCATGGCCTCTGCCACCACAATTTACAGGCCTCACCGCGTAGCTGCGTCTGGCGTGGCAGCTGCTGGCGTGGTTACACGATCATAATAGCATTACTGCCTCTTCGCTGCCAAATGTTCTCACAATTTGGTTGCTATGAAAACACACCTAACTTACACTGAGGGATGATTTATTAAAGGTGTTGCAAGATGGTGGGTTTTGTTTTTTATGAAACAAAATTGTTTTTCAGCAAGTCATTTTCCCGTAAGTCACAAACAAAAACTTAGCAAAAATATTTAAAACTCCCATAGGTTTTGGTTCTTAATTCTCTTCTCCTGACAGTGCTATGAAAATAACTAGAAACAAAATGTTTATTGTTTACAGCTGCCTTGGAATTCAACTCCAAATAAGTTAGTCACTAGACGCATTTACTGCAGAGCTAAACCTGCAAGATTCCATGCTGAGGACAAACCCTCTCCACACACAGATGGAGGGGCCCTCCACAGCCTCTCACTGAAGTCACTTCCAGCAAGCGACAACGGTACCTGTGTTCCCTTTCAGCTCACAGCCTGCAGCGCCAAACTGCTGGGGTTCAGAACCCTCTACGTGCAGCCTGTGATGTCTCAAGCAAATGACTTCAGCTCCTCGCGCTTTCATGTCTTCATCTAAAAGGACGGAACAGCATCTACTTGACTGGGTTGTTCTGAGGATTACACAAGTAAATACACACAGTGTGCCGAGGGTCACGCCAGGCACACACAGACATCACACAAGGCTTCGCCCAAAGACCACCTTCACGTGAAAGAGGGCAGCAGCGCATACAGAAATAAGCCGGGGGAACCACCGCACCCAGAGAATGCGGCCGGAAGCACCCCCTGTGAAGGAATGGGCTCTGGGGGGTAACAGCACTCTGGAATCCGAGAACGCGGGTTCCAGCGTCAGGCTGTCTGGCTTTCGGTACCAGTTCCACCATCTTAAAACTACCTGTTGTTTAACACTCTTGCCCTAGTTTACTCGTTTGTAAAACTGGAGCAATAAAGGTTGCGGGCTTACAGGACAATTGTGAGGATTAAAATAATGTATGGAAAATGCCTGGCACGTAGTAAGCACTCAGGAAACATTTGTTTCCGCTACCATCATGCCAGGATATCTGCAGTCTGCAGCCTGAGACAGTACAGAGAGCTGTGCCCCTGATGCTGGCCTGTTAGAAAGTCATGTTACTGTTTGGTCAACAGCGTGGATGACACAGAAAAGCTGGTTATCACGAGTGCGGATGGGAGGACCAACCAAAGGTGCATGGGTGTCAGAGGACCTGCTGCCCCGCTGACCAGGGCAGCCAGCACGTCAGGACCACACACTCCAGGCCCCTGCACTGGCTTTGTGACTGTGAGAAGAGTGTGGCTGCTGCTTCACCTCTTCCTTCCAGAGCTTCTGTAGACTGCCTCTTGTGGCCCAAGCCGCGTACAGAGACCCAGCTGTGCATGGATAGCCAAGCTGACGCGTGAGTCCACTACAGTCCACCGCTGTCAACTTGGCACCCATATATATACATTCTGTGTGTGTGTGCGTGTGTGTGTGTGGCTGCACCGTGTGGCATGCAGGAATAGAACCTGTACCCCCTGCAGTGGATGTGCAGAGTGCTGACCACTGGACCACTGGGAAGTGCCAACATGCACCTCTTTTTAACAACAGTTAATGAAGTCAGTGGTAAAATTGGGCTTCCACCTGATGTAATGCAACCATCCCTCTTACAACCAAAACCATGCACACCCTCTCCTCCAAAGAGAATCTAGGTTTAGGACGTTAGACAATGCACTTAGCTCAGATTATGGTGGTCTGTTGTCTCATTGCTGAGGCTTTCTCTCTCTCTTTTTTTCATTCTTTCTTAACCAAGAAAGCCTCTTTGGCAAGAGCAGGAAGGTTACAAGGTGATACTCTCCTGCTCTGGGTATCTCTGCTTTGAGAACAAATGCCTGGTGAAGTTGCTGGGTGCTATCAGATTCCTGGTTCCTTCCTTGAAAAGGAACTAACTGCTTATTAAAATGACATTCAATTAAGCAAACATTTAAGGAGTGTCTACTGAGTGCAAGATATTGATTCCAGGTTAAAGTATTAAAACAAGCCTTTCACCTGCTGATTGAATTGTCTTTAATAACTATACCTGTGTAGTACTTTTCATTTCCATTACCTCATTTGATTTTCCGATGACATAGGTGAAATAATCCTGCCTCCAATAGAGACGGGTGGGGGGTTTGGCAGGCGCAGTACTTAACCACCACGGCCAGTTTAAGTTGGAGGTAAATATCCATCCAGAATGTCAGGATAGAAAAGACCATGTAAAGATAAGGCAGAAAATAAAGGCTCAGAGAGCAAAATCACATATGGAGTATTAAAGGCCAGCAGTATTGTCATAATTCTGCAAGGACAGGGGGCTCCACGAGGACCTCACTCTCACCAACAAGGAAGCTGCTTCTGCTTACTGTTCTCTATATTTCTATCCATATTTTTTCCCTTCTAAATAGCTAGACTCTTATCTAAATTTTTAGATTTATTGCCAGACTCAAGGAACACTTGACTGCAACAGTGTATAACTTTAAAATCACAAAGTACTAGCAAATTCCATCTTCATATTCTATCATTTTACTGGTGTGCAAGTATCAAAAAAAAGAAAAGAAAATGATGTGTAAAGGAAAAGCTGATGATGATTCATTCATAAGTTTAAAGTTTCTTTTTGTTTTTACTTATCTGAATTCATTTTATTTTTCTTTTTTGGCCATACCACATAGCTTACAGATCTTAGTTCCCCAACGAGAGATCAAATCCACGCCGCTGCATTAGGAGCTAGGAGTCTTAACCACTGGACAGCTGAGGAAGTCCCTGAATTCATTTTTAAAAAGAAAAAGGAAAAAATACAGGGCCTCCCCCCACTATTTTTAGATTATTTTATAATCTTATATACAAGCAAAGTATCATAAGAAAAGGAATGTACCAATGAAACAAAATCAAAATCTCATTCTCTTATTTTCTGATAATTTGGAGTCTTTGATTCTTCCCCTAGAACTTCTGCTCATTGTAAGAAGGAGCACATTAACAGTGTTGCTAAAAAACCTGTGTGACCTAGGGCAGGGCACAGAAGTTGTGTGGACCTCAGTTTCTCCCCTAAAGGAAAAAAAAAAGACAGTTTAACTAGAATGATCTAAACTACAAAATACCTTTTACTAAATCTTTTTTAAAAGGATTTATAAAACTAATAAAATTATATGATCTGATGGAGGCTTTTTTGTCCAAGACAAAACTGAAATCTAAAACAAGGCTCCTGGATAGTAAGACCTGCTAGAGACTTGGACTTCTCATAAACCTATGTTATCAAACTGTTAACAATGTAGCCACCAGTGACAGCACAGCTCAGTGTCAACACACATACTGCCTTTAATACTGGAAACAGAGGTACGTGGCTATTTTTCATGGAAATCAGTTTTGTCTCTGGCTAGTCACAGATCCCAGATTAGAAGGCTGATCTGTGTGAAGCACAGAGAGTGTCACTTTCGAACCTTAATATATTTAAATACCGTCCCTAGATTGAGCTGGCATCTAAGTCCTACCAATCTTCCAGGACCTCATCAGAGGCCACCTCAGCCCTTCGGCCAGGCGGGCAAGCGCCCCATCCACCTCTGTCGCCCCCGGAACAAGCTGTCTCTTCCCAGACACTCCTCTCCCCAGCATTCCAGTGACTGGCTCCCTGCTGCCCCAACCGACTATAAATTCTCTGACACTGCACTGGCTCTGCATTGTTCATGAAGCAACCACGCAACAAACATTTGTTAGAATACACTCCTATAAATTAATACAATCTTCTTAATTTATGGGCACAAATACAAATTATAAATCTTTATAAGTGACTCTGAACAAAGCCCTGAGTTGAAGAGCCCAGTTCCATCTTTTAGACCCTTTGACAATATTCGAGGGGAAGCTGAGAACATAAACAAAACCAAAATAAAATGGTTACTGAGAAAATATCAAAGCCTAAGTAAGAAGAAGCAGTTTGGGGACTTCTCTGGGGGTCCACTGGCTAAGACTCCATATTCCCAATGCAGGGGGCCCAGGTTCAGTCCCTGGCCGGGGAACTAGATCCCACATACCACAACCAAAAAGAGATCCCACATGCCACAACTAAGACCTGGCGCAGCCAAATAAATAAATTTTAAAAAATTTAAAAAGCAGTTGTACTCTTTTATTTAAGGAAGAACCAAACAATTTTGCTTTCTAATTTTCTTGCTTAATGTTAGAGAGGAAAAAGACCTCAGATAATAACTAGCTTTAAAAATCCTTATGGCTTTTGTGATTCATTTGAATGATGAAACCGAGGCTAAGCTTTAGGTAACTGTCCAAGGTCATCTTAGTAGTAAGCAGCAGGGTTTCACCTGAACCAAAGCTCATAGGTTTCCCTGTATTTCCCATGGTTATGTTAATAGATATACTTTGTGAAGAGGCATGTGTGAGCACGCTACATTGTTTATATTAGCTTTGTAAATAAGGACAAAATTGTATCAGCCAGGCAACTTTGTTGCTTGTGTGTATTCACAGTGCATGTGTATTTTTAAGCACTAATGATATAAAGGGAGAAATCAACAATGTTTCCACTCATGCAGAAGGAATCATTTTAAAGGAGAGGGCTAGTGGTTATTTCCAAGGCCATGTTAAATGCCTATACTTCATGGAAAAGGGTTGAAGTTAACTGTTCTGGTGCCTTTTCACTTAAATCTAGGATTTCACTCTCTCTAGCAGAGCTGGAAAGAAAATAAGAGTCTCTAAAAATTCCAGGCAAGTCATCAGTGTACATAGTCTTAAACCAAGATTCTTTACTAGTCTCCTTATCAAGGTAGTATTTCTCTCCAGTTAAAGACCAGGGGATTTATATATCTGTTACAAAGTCACTATGTAAAAACATCTTCTGGGTTGGTTTTGTGTTTGTGTGTGTGGAAGGGAGGGGGGAACTGGATTGACAAAGAGGCTTTCTTTGCAAGCAACTCACTTCTGTGTGGCCCCTGAGACACCGGTGTTCACTCAGGACGGAAAGGGAGACAACATGGGTACATACAATCACGGGTCTTTACAGCTTTGCCTGCGGCAAACTGAGAAGTTGCTCTGGGCAGGAGAGTTTCCGTGTGAGAGCAGCCAGGTAACCACAGTCCTATCCCCTCCAACACACACTTCTTTAAACATAAATAGCATTTGGACATTTTTCATTCTTAGCTTTCAACACTGTGCACACGAAGGTTCCAGGACTGGCAGACAGCCTGCTTTCCTGATCAGTGGGGTAGGAGAAGGGTCCAGGGCTACCCAAAGATTTTGCTGACAGTGTCTGAAAACCATACAGTGTACGCTCAGAATACAAGAGAAACAGACCTTGGTTCTGGGATGAACTCGCATCCCCTGATATGTCTGCCATAGTTTAAATTGCAGATCCATCTAACCTCCCCGTGGACCAATCACTGGGTGCCAAGGGGGCCTCGTGGCGGCAGCGGCTCTCAAGTCGTACTTCTGTGCTCCTCCGCCCCACCCTGACCCACTTGGGTCTGTAAGGCCATCCTCCCCTCGGCCCCAAGGGAGGACTCGGTTCTCCACCAAGCTTCTCCGGGGCGGAATCAGGTCTGAGACTGGGAAGCACGCCAAGCAGAGATCTTTACGTGGGTTTCTATTCTCTGCCATTTTTCAGGGAAAGGAAACACCTGACGATCAGAAATTGTCAGACAGACATAAAAAGAGATTTAATTAATCAAAAATACTTCTTTAAAGTTGTATTTGCACTGCCATTTTAACAGGAGATAACACTAATAACACTAGAATGAAGTCTCTATTAAAGGAGAGTGACTGCACATTGTTCAAAGCTCAATTACCTCTTTGTTCGACATTGAAGAACCATCCTCAGTGAGTTATACACACTTACTGAGACACACAGCAGTTCATCTTTCTGTCATGTTCTCGCCCTTCTGTAGCTTATGCAACTTCTCTTTGTTCATCAAAAGGTGGTACAATGCCAAGATGGAGTTTACTATGAAAACTGAGCCATTAAAACCTACCTAAGAATAACACAACACTACCTTCTATGATTTGAAAAGGTGAAAGAAATGTCAGCACACCTTCAAGCACGGCTCAGGCTGGCACCTCGCCTCACCTGCAGAGGAAGACCAAAATGGGAGCAACAGGGCTGTGGCCACGGCCCCATCCTGCCTTCCAAGGGCCCACTTTTGTCCTTTCGAGATACAGTAGGAATTCCCTGAAGTTAGGAACACGTGTCATTATTCACCACCCTCTCTTCTTCAGAGCATGACTCGGTGTCCTGCAAGTGTTTGGTGATGCTGGTTTCCCACCGTTTCCACCAACCATCCTCCACCTCCAGCAGGGCCGCTCCAGCCCCCAGCTCCAACCACTCACAACCCTGGGGCTCTCAAGGAGCCATGTGGGCAGGGCTTCTGGACACTCAAGGGATAAAACCCAATACCGTCCCCATCAAATGAAGCCTCTGGTCCCCAGATTATGACTTGAAGCCCAAGCAAGCAACCAGAGACTCCCTGGGGCCATCAAAACTCGAAACAACTGAGGGGCCTTTGTCAGTTATGATTCCAATAAGGAAACAGTAATTCCAGATCAGAAAGGTTCAAAGACACAGAAGCAGGGACGGGGGGAGCAAAGGTCGGGAGACGGCAGCACTCACCGCAAGGTGTTACAGATAGGAGCCGCCAGGAGGGCTGCTGCCGGCGTGCCACCTGCCACGTGTCTGCTCCCAATGCCGTGGGCTACTCAGGGACTGCTCCCCCACCTCCCACAGCTGAGCAGAACCTAACCTGGGCCACAGGAAAGGACCAGGGAAATACAGCTCCAGGCATTCCCCGTCATGACGGCCCTGCTGAGGGCAAGCATCCAGCTGACCACTCAGCCAGGTCCAGGCACTCCACTGGCGTTGAACCACCAGGCAGTCTTCACCCTATCAGGACCAAGCCAAGCTCAAGGATAACAGTTAACAAAACACTGGACATTTTCTGCCAGATCATCCTCAAAGAGTCACCGGAATCTCTGCAGTAACTCTCTGAGCCACTTCTGTGCTTAAACTGAGAGCCGACAGAATTTTCCTCTGATGCTTCAGGAAACCCAGCCCACACTTCAACCCAGCTCTGCCAGGGTGCTGTCATCTCCATAGGCCCCTCATCAGCAGTGCCAGCTGGTTCTCCCAAGTGTCAGCATCTTTGGGCTTGACTGGGCTTCCCTGGTGGCTCAGATAGTAAAGAATCTGCCTGCAATGCAGGACCCAGGTTTGATCCCTGGGTCTGGAAGATGCCCTGGAAAAGGAATGGCAACCCACTCCAGTATTCTTGCCTGGAGAATCCATGGACAAGAGGAGCCTGGCGGGCTACAATCCAAGGGATCGCAAAGAGTCAGACACGACTGAGTGACTAAGCTCAAGACACAAACACCTTTTGCCGGCCTTATGCTACAAATGTTCTGCTCAGGGAGCCAATATAAAGAACGTCCCCAGACTAACAGAATGTCTTTTTCAGGCAAGTTCAGTTCAGTCGCTCAGACGTGTCTGGCTTTTTGTGACCCTATGAATCGCAGCATGCCAGGCCTCCCTGTCCATCACCAACTCCCAGAATCTACCCAAACCCATGTTCATCAAGTCGGTGATGCCATCCAGCCATCTCATCCTCTGTCTTCCCCTTCTCCTCCTGCCCCCAATCCTTCCCAGCATCAGGGTCTTTTCCAATGAGTCAACTGTTCGCATGAGGTGGCCAAAGTATTGGAGTTTCAAGAGTTAGACTTAAAAGTATATGCAGGCAAGAGTTAGACTTAAAGGTATATGTACTGCTTGCTGGCAGAGGTTGGAGGAGTCTGCCCAGTACTGGAGGCACAGGTAGGTCCTGGGCTGGGGAGTAAGTGCCAAGGTCTAGATGACCCTGTCTGTAAGACCAGTTACATATGAGGGGTTGATCAAACAAATGTATCACAGATGATGAGAGAAGAGAGGAAGGACCAGGGAAATGGGGAAAGAGGAGATGAACCATGTGGCCTGAACTGTAATTGTGGTATGAACATTGTGGCTCTTATAGCTACCTCAGTAGATAAGGAACTACAAATATATGTGGGCACACAAGCGTGTGTAATATGTACATCCTTACGCACATGTTTGGCGGGGAGTATACACATGCACAAGTTTCTTAATTATATCCAATGAAAAGGCTTAGTTGCCATAATGTCCCCGTGTGTGTGCGTGTGTGTGTGTGTGTGTGTGTTAGTTGCTTAGTCATGTCCAACTCTTTGCAACCCCATGGACTACAGCCCACCAGATTCCTCTGTCTATGGGATTTCCCAGGCAAGAATACTAGAGTGGATTGCCATTTCCTCCTCTAGGGGATCTTCCCAACCTAGGTATCAAACCCGTGTCTCCCACACCCCCTGCACTGGCAAGCGGACTCTTTGCTGCTGGGCCCCTAGGGAAGCCCCCCCAAACTGTCCCAGTAGCAACGTACATACACAGCACTCAGAACCTGGTTTCTGCAAACTATTTTCTTCTCAAAGGGACCAGAGCTTATTGGAGAAATGACTGATTCCAAGGCTGAGGGCTCAGAGGGTAAAGCGTCTGCCTGGAATGTGGGAGACCTAGGTTCGATCCCTGGGTCGGAAAGATCCCCTGGAGAAGGAAATGGCAACCCACTCCAGTACTCTTGCTTGGAGAATCCCATGGACGGAGGAGCCTGGTGGGCTACAGTCCGGGGGGTTGCAAAGAGTTGGACACAACTGAGCGACTGCACTTCCGGCTGGGGAGAAGACAGACCAGGACACACCTGAATGTGCTGCGCCAGAAGCGGAAGGGGTTTCCCCAGGAAAAGTGTAGGCACGTCAAAAGTACACAGTGGCTCCCACTGGCCAAGTCCGGGACAATCTCAACGTCAGAGGAGATAGTGACAGGAATGGATTATAGCCCAGTGAATAAAGGAGGATCTATGAGTCTGCTGCTGGAAAGAGAGGGAGTGAAGAAGGAATAAGGTTCGCCTTACAGAGGGACATCAACCAACAAAGGCAAGGTAAACCACGTAATGAGAAAGTTGCCCTTGGGCCACCACTGCACCAATTGATTCAGGTAAGACTCAGTCAAAGATGCTGAAACTGTGGGTAAGAGCGGCAGTCTCACAGCCTTACACAGCCTCAAAATATTTTTCCTCAAGTAGTTATTCAATAATTACAAAGTGCTAATTAACTTTGTAGCGAAGAAACTTGGCAGACACCTTCTCGAGCATTGATAGCCCCTAACTAATATCTGTGGAGGTGGGACAAATCAAAATTGTGTGCCCTTCCACTGACACACTTAGGAGGACACAGCCCGACTTCTGCAATCCTGCCAAAACGTACAACCTGAGTTTCATCATGAAAGAACACAGACAAAACCAAACTGAGGGACACTCTACCAAAGTAACTGGCCTGTTCTCTTCAAAAATGTCAAGGTCATGGAACACAGAAACAAGGAACTGTTTCAGATTAAAGGTGACTGAAGATCCGTGACAAGTGATATAATGTGTGAGCTTAGACTGGCTCCGGGGCCTATAAAGTAGTGACAGAACATGAAGAGGGACTGGAAAGGGTCTGGTGACAGTTTATTTCCTGACTCGGTGGGTGTAGGGTACCTACACATAATGTGTCCTTGTTTTTAAGAAACACACAGGGAAGGGACTTCCCGGAGGTCTAGGTGTTAAGAATCCACCTGCCCAGACAGGGAATATGGATTAGATCCCTAGCCTGGGAAGATCCCACATACCTTGGGGCAACTAAGCCCATGAGCCACAACTCCTAAAGCCCATGCATCCCAGAGCCCATGTTCCACAACAGAAGCCAACACAATGAGAAACCCACATACCACAACTAGAGCATAGCCCTCACTTGTCACAACTGGAGAAAGCCTGTGTGCAGGAGCAAAGACCCAGAGCAGCCATAAATAACTAAATAAAAAGAAAAGAAAAAGTATACAAGGAAGTATTTAGGGACTCTAGGGAGTCTTGTCTGCCATCTGTTCCCAAATGGGTCAGAGAGGGGGAAAAAAGAATGTGTGTATGTGGTTTGCAGAGAGACAAATGTGGCAGAACATTAACGTTTAGGGAATCTGGGCGAAGGGCTTCAGTGGACCCCAGAGACTCCAACCACGCAGTTCTGGTCACAGCCACCAGGCACAGCTCTTAAGATGACCCACTCGGGCTGACCCACTGGACAGAAAGGCATGTCAGTGGTGCCCTTCTGATTGAAAATGCTAATGAATGACATTCGATCATTGATGCCAAGAGTGGAGACTAGGACACCACAAACCCTAAGAGAAAGGCTATGTCGCTTATCTCTGAACCCCACCTCCACACCATATTTAGGGTCTTGTAAATGCCCAGATAGTGGGTGCTCAAACAATGCATGTTGAGTGCAAGCTCCCTGTAGTGGACTGAAAAGTGTCCCCCCTGGTTCATGTCCAACAGAACCTCAGGACGTGGGCTTATTTGAAAACACAGTGTTTGCAGATGTGATTATAAGTAATCACACAAGGTTCAAGGTGAAACCACACTGGATTAGGATGGGCCCTAACTCCGATGAGTGTCCTTACAAGAGACAGAAGAGAACACACGGAGACCCAGAGCAAGCCGAGTAAAGCCGGAGAACGCCGCATCTATCACCAGGGAGCACCCAGGATGGTCAGTGGCCCCAGGAGCCAGGTGACACGCCTGGGATGGGTTCTCTTGAATCTCCAGAAGGAACCAACTGCCCACACCCTGACTCTGGACTTCTAACCTCCAGCACTGTATAAGAGTAAATTCCTGTCATCAGAAGCCACCCCGTGGGTGGCACTATTGTAGCAGCCCGTCGGAGTGAATATATGGCTCCAAGAATATGCAAAATGGTTTTGTGAACAATACTGAAATCTCACTTAACATATTTACATAATTAAGGTAAATTATTTGATAAGTGACCGTGACACAGCACCTTACACCACACACCACATGAGCACTGTTTCTTTATGACTCTTTATGAGCTGCTCTTAATCTGTTTGGCAAGAGTGGAGACTGTCAGAAGGGTATGTTGTGTTTATTTTTTCTTAAGGCAAAACTGATTTCTAGATTACTGACAGCCAACCATATGAATGGCATAGTTTTAGACATTCTGACATGTTACAAGTAAACTACAATAAAAACTTCCTAGAGATAGGGGTGAAAATGTGAGAATGAACACGGTATTTAACAGCTGGGCATTCCCAGCCATGAATCACACCACATACAGCACAGTGATATGAGAGGACTGGAAAGAGTTAAACAACGCAGGGCTTAGGCAGAAACACAGTTGCTGTCCTTGTAGTTCAGTCAGTGAAACATAAAATAATATTGATGTCTGAGAAGGGCTTTCGATGGGAACAGCGGCTCACATTCATCCAGAGAACACTTGCCCTTCCTCGGGAGCATTTCACGTGGGGCTGCAGGTCTATTTATAACGGCTGGCATCGGGCGCCACAATGGGCGATTGTATTGTGCAGCTGTTTGTGTGTATCGAGAAGGGCAGCCGTGGACAGCCTGCACTTTGATGTTTCCCTTTTTTGGAGATTTAAAATAACATTTAAAAAATTGCCAACCAGCAAGGTCACCAAATATTTTTGGATGGCACGGGAATGAGCGCATAGTCGTGGGCCCTTCAGACCAGCGGCCTGGGACTCGGCCAGCGAGCCTGATTACACATTATTTGCCTGGGAGTGCTCACAGGCTGTTCTTTCCTGGTAAAGAAACTGCACTGGGCACATCTGCTGAGGGTCTCCCGGACAGGGAGACCTGACAGAGCAAGGATTTCCTCGGTGGCCTTACTTCCCACAGCAACCACCGCCTCTAAGCCTCTTCGCTGCCCTCACCCCGCAGCTTCCCCAAAGTGCGGCCCCCTGGCTGAATTTTCTCTGACACACCACGTATTTCCCTAAGATGCGTGTCCACATCTTGACGCCCTCATCCTACACGTGTGGTCCACGAAAGCAGGGACAGGCAAAGTGTCTGTTCCCTTCACTGACGGATCTGCAGAACTGAGACACGGGGCTGCCCCACATTTTACTGAGTGTGTCCCTGTGAAGTGACGTAAGTAGCAGACAATGGTTTCAGGAAGCACATGGGAATCCTGAGGACCAGGGTCAGGTTCCAGAATTCTCCCCCAACCATAAAGATTCTGGTTTTGTTCACATACACTCACAGCATGCAAAAACAAAAATGGACTTCATACATACTTTATGTCCTCAAACTGGTAAAATGCCAAGAAAGACTAAAACCTCACAGGGTTCGATTCTGAAATCGTATTCATTCAAACTGTGTCTCTGACACTATTTGAATCACTGTTTACCCACTGGGCAAACCCTCCTGGAGGTGTCAGACTCGGGAGGCACTGGTGCTAATGAAAAGCATGGCCCTAATTCAGTGAGCATGAGAAAACATCAACTAAGGCAAAAGGACACTCTACTGTGCATGACAAATGACTTGAGATTTTAGTCTTTTCCGGGTCTTACAGCAGCATGCATCTTCCCAGGTGGCACAGTGGTGGCCAACGCAGAGACACAGGTTCGATTCCTAGGTCAGGAAGATGCCCTGGAGGAGGAAATGGCATGCACTTCAGTATTCTTACCTGGAGAACCTCATGGACAGAGGAGCCAGGTGGGCTACAGTCCATGGGGTCGCAAAGAGGTGGACACGACTGAGCCACTGTGCACACACACAGCATGGGAGACACATTCTAGATCTGAGGTTCAAGCCACGGGAAGCCACCGTGTGTTTCTGCAGCAATATCCAGGTGGTCGCAGCCACCCCAGCACCACTCCACAGCAGTACATCATGGAAACTTGATGAAAAGTGAAAGTGAACGTCACTCAGTCGTGTCCGACTCTTCGCGACCCCATGGACTATAGAGTCCATGGAATTCTCTAGGCCAGAATACTGGAGTGGGTAGCCTTTTCCTTCTCCAGGGGATCTTCCCAACCTAGGGATCGAACCCAGGTCTCTCCTGCAGTGTAGGCAGATTCTTTACCAGCTGAGCCACAAAACTTGATTTTAGGTAAATAAAATTCAAGTCACCACTGGGAAATTCTGGAAGGGCAGGAAGAGGCAAAGATTGGGGCTCCAGTGAAAGGGGAAAGGGCACAGGCAGAGGGGGGAGAAGAGTGAGTGGGGACATGGTGGGGGCTATCCTGGGAGCTTCTGCCAAGCCTCCCTTCCACGCTGTGCAGGCATGGCCAGACTCAGAAAGCTGGTTCTGCGCAGCAAATTCACAGGTGAGGAAGTCTTTAGAAATGCTTTTGGGGTGGAAATTCATTAGCAGAATAAAGGTATGGCTTCCTAAATGTGAGTAACTCCTTATCAAACACACCTGAGGAGCGATAAAGCCTCTGCAGGTGGTCAGCAAGATGGCTGGCTTGCTGAGGACGTCAGGCAAATGGCTTTGAAGCCACTTCTTAAGCCGCTGTCGGGCACTGTCTGAAAGGCACTGGCGGGGGTCTCTCAGTCAGGGCTTGGGAATCCAAAGTTGACAACTGAAGAGCAGCCAGTCAGCTTCCCCGACAGACTCCTCTTCCCCCACCCACAGAGGTCATCTTCAGAAAAATCTATGACATCCTAGGTTCATGAATAACTTCCTCAACATCAGAGCTCAAAACATTTATATACCCGCTGCCTCACACACAGCTATTTTTCTACCTGCACAAAAATTCTGTGGCTCCAAAGCAAATGTAAGTGGGGGGTGCAGGGGGCGCAGTAGTCCTCTCAGGAGTCAGAACCAGCCCTCACTGTAAAAAGCAGAATTCTAACCTCAAAATCAGTCTCCTGGGACCACCAGGAGGCAGCGTATGATGTATGAGGGCCAGACCAATCAACACCTCAGCTGATCTCTGAGTCAGCGACATTCAGCGCCACATCTGCACACAGTAGGTCCTCAGGGAACACACTCCTGGGTACATTCGAGCATGATGAAGGCCAGAGATGTGCAGAGATTTACACATGTGCTTTTCCTACCAGTTCCCACTGACAAGCAGTCCACACACACACTCCCCCGCCCCGCCCCGCCGCTACCCCTGTGGTTTCTGCAGTTGCCACACCGGGGCTGCCGCGGGCCTGGGGTCGGACGCGTGCCAGTCTCGGAGCCTTGCCGTGAGGGCCACGGTTGGCGCCCGTGCAGGGCCAGTTCCAGCTGAGTTCGGCCCGAGACCTTGATTCTCTCAGGTCACCTGTACTGGTGAAACTCACCTCAGTCTTACTCTGCTACTGTTGTATGTCTATCACAGGTCTTGGCAGATAAAATAACATGATTTTTAAAAACTGATGTTTGGGGCTTCTTGGTGGCCCAGTGGTTAAGAATCCACCTTGCAATGTAATGGACACCAGTTTGATCCCTGGTCAATGGCAACCCTCTCCAGTCCTCTTGCCTGGAAAATCCCACGGACGGAGGAGCCTGGTAGGCTGCAGTCCATGAGATCGAGAAGAGTCGGACACGACTGAGTGACTTCACTTTCACTTTTCACTTTCATGCACTGGAGAAGGAAATGGCAACCCACTCCAGTGTTCTTGCCTGGAGAATCCCAGAGACAGCGGAGCCTGGTAGGTTATGGTCTGTGAGGTCACAGAGTCGGACACGACTGAAGCGACTTAGCAGCAGCAGCTAGGAAGATTCCACATGCTACGGAGCAACTGAGCCTGCGCTCTGGAGCCCATGAGCTGCAACTACTGAAGTCCATGTGCCTGGAGCCTGTGCTCCACAACAAGAGAAGCCACCACACTGAGAAGTCTGCATACCAACAAAGAGGTACCCCTGCTCGCTGCAGCTAGCAAAAACCTGCATGCAGCTACAGAGACTCACTACAGCCAATAAATCAATAAATCTTTTTAAAAATTGATGGCTGTTTTCTCATTTTTAAGACAATAAATATATTTCTGCTGGAAATACCTAAAAAAGTGAAAAGTGTAGTGTCATGAAAAAATAAAGATGATCAGCAATCCTAACCAGAGAGATCAACCACTCTTAACTTTCTTATTTCATTAACACCATTTTTAAATAGTAGCTTTATTGAGATAAAATTCACACCTCATACAATGTACCTATTTAAAGTACAAAAGTCAGAGACTTTCATTGTATTCAGAGTTGTGTGACCACAGGCACGGTCCACGGAGAACATTTTCACCATCCTAAAAACAAGCCCTGTGCCCTCCAGCAGCTTCTATGTCCTATGTCCCATGTGCTTCTACGTCCACCTGGCCTCAGGCCTCTGCCATGTGCTGGCTAGCAACGCCAGCTCCTCCACCCTTGTACCCCTGTAATGGCACCCCCCACGCCCTGCCTGGTAGAAAAATCTCAACTCCAATCAGAGGTTTAACTAAGCTGCTGTGAGCACAGAAGAGGCCCCATTTTAGATATCCTCTCCTATCTGATGCCTCATTAGTAATAAAGAACAAAAAGATGATGATGAACAAAAGGGACAACAGGAGGAGAGACAGGGGGAGCATCTGCTGCTTGTTCCAAAGTACCAAGTTCTACTGCAAAGCCCATGACATAGAGAAGCTGCTACCTCCTTCCCAAGGCCCAGGACAGCGAGGACTGCTACCAGGCTCATTGCAGAGACAGGAAAACCTAGGTCACAGAGGCTTAGAGGACGGAGAGCCGAAATCTGAACCGTGAGCAGCATGATGCCAGAGCTCAGGCCCTAACCCTGCTCGGTGTCCCCTCTTCTTTCCGAGAACTCTCTAATATGCAGTCACGCCAGAGTGACATCACAGGGGACATGACCGATGGGCACTTTCCCGCAGAGCCTGGGAAGGCATGCACTCTCAGTGGGATAAAGGGCAGTGGGGCGGGGACATGGCAGAGAGGGGACCAGGCAAACGAGCGCTGTGAAGGTGCAGGCAGAACTAGAGGTACTCAAGAGACACAAACCGCACCAGTCCGAGTAGTCTGTCCTTGCTAGGAGAGGGCCCCTTGCCTCCTTGTAGTCCAACTAATTATTATTGATTAAATTTATCTCCTTGGAGCTAAAAGAAGTCCCTGAGTTAAAAACCACTGTGGCAAACGGTAAGTGAACTGTGTGGAGACAGGATACAACCAAAAACACGATGGCTAAATCAAGTCTTTGGTATGGAAGCCACTCACTGGCCTATTGGCAGAGGCTGTCTTTACCGGAACAGGGGATGCTTTTCATTTCCACTCTATACATCTCATGCTGCTCTGTTTTTATAACTAACTTAACACCATTTAGGATCCCGGGGTGGGGGGAGATACAAAAAGACAGCTTGGTGAAAGGGGAGGAGAGGACAGAACTTCTGGAATAATAAGTGAGAAGCTTCTGAAAAGCAAGGCAAAGAACTGGATTATCTGTCAAAAGCAACCATTTCAGAAATCAAAATCAACCAAACAACAAATCAAGAAGTATTCTCTCAAAAAGAACTACAGAACCTTACATTAGAGCAGTGTGGATCCATGGCATTCTAGCCTTGTGGTGCTCCCACCCCTCACCCCAGCTCCATCACGGTGTTGGATCCACCAGGGCAGGACAGACTGTGAAAACTGGTATCTCCACTGCTGGAGGAAATGACTGATGTGGAGCAGAGCACACGCCCAGGGCACGACCATAAACAGCAGTGATCTCGGAAAGTTATACAAGACCAGCATCTCAGAGAGCCTTAGGTTGCAATACTGACCAGGGTAAGAAATGGACCAGCAGATGAGCCAAAAATACACGAGACAGACGCTAAAAACAGGAGAGCTGCAGCAGACAAGGGCGAGCCCCCACATGTCCCCCGTGGCCTGAAAGGGTGCACACGTGCAGAAGAGACCAGAGACAGCCCTGGTCATCTACGTGTCCCTTACTGAAGTGAGGTGGTGGCCTAAAGTAGACCTAGCTGGACCTAAATGGCCTGAATCTTGCACATATTCCCCAGTGTACACACAGATTCACTGCAAAATGATGAAGCTCTGCCAATTTAAGGTGCTTAAACGTAACTCTGAACAATCACTGGCTGACCATTAAGCTATGCTGACCCAGGGGCAACCCTTAGGAATCTAAGATTAAATATAAAAAGAAGAAAAGAACAGGATCAGCAGCAGCTGCACACTGCTAAGAAGACATACTCTACAGAATTAATCCAGGCAAGTCAAAAAAGCAAAACACAATGAAAACAAACCTGGATTTTTGTCAAGGGTGATCAGAATCTAGAGTTGCTATATTATATGAACTAAAATATCCAGTTCAAAAAAAAATATATGAGACACGTAAAGAAACATGAAAGCACTGTGAACTATACTCAGGAAAAAGAGCCATCAACAGAAACACTAAGGGGGTTCAGACACTGAACTTGAAAAAATTCAAAGTAACTATTACAAATATGGTCAAAGAAATGAAGGAATCTGTGTTCAAAGAAAAAAGGAAAGCATGAACACAATGATTCACCAAATAAAGAATATAAAAAGAAAGACAGAAATTATAAAAAGGAACCAAATAGAAATTCTGGAGTACAAAAGTACTATAAATGTAGTAGAAAATCCACTAAAGCCTCAATGATAAATTTGACATGGAAGAAGATAAAAAATCAGCAAACTTAAAAGTATCAAATATGATGAAGAAATAAGAAAAGAATGAAGAAAAATGCACAGGGCCTCCAAGACATGAGGGATACCACCAAGAATAACAACATATACATAAAGGAAGCCCCAAAAGGAGAAGACAGAAAAGAGCACAAAAAAATGTTTCAAAAAAAGGCCAAAACTCCCCACATTTGATTTTTAAAAATTGATCTTCACATTCAACAAACTCAAAGTAAGTTCAATAAACTCCAAGAAACACAAACACAAAAAGATCCACTGGACTCAGCACAGTCAAATCTTCAAAAGCCAAACACAAAAAGAAAAGTCTCAAAAGCATCAAGGGAAAGATGTCATCATATAAGACAGACCCACAAAAAGAATAACAGCTGACATCATATTAGACATGATAGAAACCAGAAGGCAGTGACAAATATGTTGAAAATGCTAAAAGGAAAAAAAAAAAAAGGTTAACCAAGGACTCTACATCCAACAAAACTATATACATCAAAAATGAAATGAAAATTAGGACATCCCTAGATTCCAGACACTGAGAGAATCTGCTGCTAGCCCTGCCTCACTTATACTAAAGGATATCCTTCAGTCTGGAAGTCAGCATCAGATGGCAATCTGAATCTACACAAAGAAATAAAGAGCACCAGTAATGTAACTACACAGATAAATATTAAAAAGTTATAAATATTTTCTTGCCTTTTTCCCCCCATAGGTAACCAATTTAAAAGATACGAACATAAAATAATAACTATAGACCTTTACTATAGACCTCATAATTCAATTACATAAAGATGTAATATATATAATAATACCACAAAGGAGACGAGAGGACAGAGATTTAACGGCAAAACTTTCTATATCTTACTAGAAATGAGTTAGTATTAATCTAAAGTAGATCATGATGAAATGCATACTGTAATATCTAACCACTAAAAATATAACTCAAGAAAAATCTTATTAAACTTAAATTTAATTCACTTAACATTAAATTTATGGGTTAAAATAGAACTTTAGAAAATATCTATTTAACATAAAAAAAGACATAAAGGAGCAATAGAAGAACAAAAAAAACTGTGAGACAGAGAAAACAAATAGCAAAATGGTAGACATAAATCCAACCATATCAATAAATACACTAAATTTGAGTGGGTTAACTACTCCAGTAAAAGGCAAAGACAGCCCAATAAGGACAAAGCAACAAGCATTTACTGTGTATCACAAGGAATTATATCCAATATCTTCTTATGACCTATAGCAGAATGTAATGTGCAAGGGAAAAAAAAACTGAATTGCTATTCTGTACACCTGAAACAAATGCAATATTGTAAAACAACTATATTCAATAAAAAATAAATTAAAATTGTTAAATAAAAGCAAAACGCAAACATATGTTGGCTACAAGAGACTTAAATAGGTTGACATAAAATGATGGGGAAAGATACTGCGCAAACAAAACAACAAGAAAACTGCAGTCACTATACTAATATTAGAAAAACCAACTGTAGGACAAAAAATGTTAGACAAAAAGAGAAACGTTTATAATGATAAAAGAATCAGTTCATAAGGGAAATATAACAATGATATACACATAAACACTTAAAACCCCAAAATACATGGAGCAAAAACTGACAGAAGGGAGAAATAGACAACTCAAAATAATATTTTAACTGATATAACAATTAAACAGAAAACTAGCAAAGATATAGAAGGCCTGGACAACCAACCTAACCTGACATATACAAACCACTTTCAGCAACAACAGTGGGATACACATTCTTCTCAAGTGCACATGTAACGTTCTCCAGTGCAGACAACAGGCTAGACCAAAGAAATAATTAACAATACATTTTAAAGGATCAGAATCACGTAAAGTGTGTTGTCTACCACAATGTAATTAAACTGGAAGTCAAGAAGAGAAATTTGGGGGAGCCTCAAATATTTGGAAATTAGAAAACATGCTTAAATAGTTCAAGAATCAAAGAAGAATTCACTTCAAACTGATTGAAAATTAAAACACAGCAGATCAAAATTATGGAATACAGCTGTGGAAAGTACTGAGAGGGAAATTGATAATTTTTATGAAAATCCTGGAGGGGAACAAAAGAAAAGTCTCAAGCCAGTAATCTAAGCTGCCACCTTAAGAAACCAGAAAGAGCAAATTAAACCCCAAAGAAGCAGAAGGCAGACATGAATAAATATTAAAGTAGAAATCAATGAATTAGAAAAGAAAAATAGAGAAAAATCAATGAAACTGAAAGTTCATTCTCTGATCAGAAACAAAGCAAGGATGTTCAGTCCCATCATTTCCCGTCAACTGTGTACTTACTGGAGGTTCTAAGTTGTGCACCATGGCAGGAAAAGAGAATTTTAAATATATTAATAGTTGACTGGAAAGGAAGAAGTTAAATTGTCCTTATTCACATATGCCACGATCCTGCACATAGAAAATCCAAAGGCATCTACAAAAAAAATCTACTAGAATATGCGAGCTTTAACAAGTTTATAACATACAAGATCAATATCCGAAAACCAACTGTATTTCTACATACCAGCAATGAACGATCCAAAAATAAAGAAACAATTCCATGTATAACAGCATTAAAATTAATAAATATTTAAGAATAAATTTAATGAAGAAGTACAAAATTGTTGTATGCTAAAAAACATATTATTATTGAGATATTAAATAACATCTAAATAAGTGGAAGGAGACAGATACTGGTTCTTAGACTGGAGCACTCAGTACTGTTGAGATGGATTTTCTCCCCATATAGAGCTACAGATTCAACACCATCCAGTAAGTTTTTCTTATAGAAACGGACAAAGAATGGCCATGAGTAGATAACTGAAGTTGAGTTATGGGTACTTGAGTTCATTGCACTGTTGTCTTCACCTCTGTATACTTGAAGTTATCCATAATAGAGCGTTTTTTATTTGTTAAAAAAAATTAACAGAAATTTTTTCTGCTAGATGAGATGCTTCCCAATTCATGAATCATCAAACAAAGCCAATGAGATCTCAAAAATTAAATTAAAAAATTAACAACTAATTCAGGGGCTGCCTTAATACTTGCCACTCTTTATCCTCTGCCTACATCACTCACCTCTAGATTGATAATGGCTCCAAGTCCACTCTTAGTACACATGGCTAGCGGATGGATGGGTGGGGAAAACTTAGGAGGGAAAACATACAGAGTAACAAAGGATGAGGGAACGATCAGAAGCATTAGCTACAGGGGTTCCTGTAGTCTAGTCAGTCACCAGGCTTGAGTCTTTGGCAGCTTCCAGCCAGCCACTCCAACACCGCTTGTGTCAGTCTGACCTGTGTGCTGGACTGGAAGCTACTAGAGTCTGTTACAAAAGGCCCCTCTATTGTTATGTCAATTACACCGTAATTTACTTGGATCTCAGCTAAGTACAAATTAGTGGTGCTCTAAGATCAAAGCATGCAGGGTTTTAAAGTTGTCATCTTCACTGCCCCGCCCACCCCATCCGTCTGGAACACCTGCGCATTCCTTTCACTTTCTATTCCCAAGTGCACACTATAAAGCCCTCACAGAAAGGGAAAGGAAGCGGTGTTCTAGGTGTTCTAGTTTCCTCCCAAACGTTTGGTGCTTTCCAGTCTTCTTTCTTTCTTTCCTAATGGAATAATACTTCACATTTGCCATGCATTATTCATCTCCTCTTAAGATCCTTACAACACCACCATAACAAAGACAGGGAGGGCATTAAATCTGAAATAAGAGTGAGGTCCAATGTCCAATCAGCCTCCTGTACAGGCCCGTGACTTCGACAAGTGGGACGTGTTTTCTACTTCCTGCTGCTGCCTCCCAAGGCATGCGGGCACTTTCAAGCAACAGATAAGGGGCCTGTTCCAAGAACAGGTACGAATTTGCCTGAGTATCTGTGATAGGCAACTGGGAAGTTACATCTACATCTCATCATGGAACGCCCTCAAATTTACAAAAATGTACCCTCTTGAAGTTTTAAAAAGTATTAAGTAGCTTAATTACAATACACAATACGGTGTAAATCTTTTGTGTAGAAAAAAACACTTGGTTTTCTCATCTTGATCAACTCCAACAAACTCCTCTTTGCTCCTTGACTAGATAATTTTTCATATTTTATTTTTTTAACTTTATTTATATTTTTGGCTATGGCTTGCAGCATGTGCAATCTTACTTCCCAGGAATCAAACCAAACCCTGTATTGGAAGCTCAGAGTCTTAACCACTGGACTGCCAGGGATGTCTTCTGACTATATTTTAATTTTCTTTCCCTAAGCTAGATCCAATAGTTTCACTTTTTAATGACAGAGATCATATATCCAATAACATTTCCATAAGCCCCAAGAAGGTGAATATTACTCTTTAGAACAACAAATAATTCATATCAAAAAACTTCGTTTCAAACAGGAGCAATTTCAAAACTGCCCAGTTAAACATAACCTTGTTCAGCCCAGCTCTCTTATTTACATACAATTCAAAGAAAGGATTTGCTTTTCCATAAATTTCCATTTTCTTTAGATGGAGGAAAGATTCTTTACAATATCAAAGCAAATGCAACTTTACTAGCTCAATTTCCTTATCTGTTATATGACTAAACTGAAAATCATCATCTGAGACAGAATCAAGAGAAAAGTTTTGCTGATGCCTACCTCTTACGAAAAAGAGTTTTAAAACCTAACAATTAATTTTTTTAATTAGAATAATGAGTGTGAGGGGAGGGGATGAGAAAAACACACCCTAAGTTAAAAACCTGAACTCCTGCCCTAAGTGCAGGTTTTTTTAAAAAACTGGATTTACAAAATAGATTGAAACAGTATTTATAACCAACATTACTCCACAAGCAGAATAAAAACACTAAGTTTTAAAATCCTTCATCTTGTAACATGGCTGTTTTTATGTTGGCCAAGCAAGTCACCTCCTCTCCCCAGGCTTCTAACAATGCACATGATCTGACAGCGCTGCACACACCACAACCCCGCTGCAGACCAAGATGGTTCTGGGTCAAACCCAAGCCTTATGGCTCAGATTAGGGTAGTTATCAAACTAAGATAGTTCTGGCTCAACTGAGTCATCCTGCACACAGGCAGCTGAGTCAATTTCAAGGCTAAGTGCCTGCTCTGGGTAACCCTGCACATCCCAGAGGGCTGTACTTAGAGTCTGTCCTAAACATTATTGGGCCCCCAGAAGAATTCCAAAAGCAACGCAGCCTCCGGGTGACCCTGGGGAGCAGGTTAAGTCAGGCCCAAGCTGATCAAGAGGATGGGCTCTCCACCACCGGCAATGAGATGTCACTTCCCAAGACACACTCTCCTCCAAGAGCTAATGCACGCAAATATTCACTTTGTGAAGTTGCACATCTTCGCTAAGTGGGCTTTCTTGGTGGCTCAGATGGTAAAAGAGTTCACCTACAATGCAGGAGACCCAGGTTCGATCCCTGGGGGGCAGATCCCCTGGAGAAGGCAATGGCAACCCACTTCAGTATTCTTGCCTAGAAAATTTTAGGGACAGAGGAGCCTGGTGGGCTACAGGCCATGGGGTCGCATAGTCAGACGTGACTGAGCAACTAACACATTTCACTACGTGAATAGAATCAAATGTCTGAACCTGTTTTTGGTGACTGAACTAACTCCTCAGTTATACTTTCAGTGAAAAATTGATTCCTTCTTTCATTAAATAGGCTAGAGAGAAAAAAGGTAGCAGAAACATATTTTTCCTCTCTCGCTTTTGAAATTTGAAGCTGTTTAAGAAGCTTTCTATTTGTGGGGAAAACCAACTCTTTGGATATTATGATTTATAATTCAAGCTACTTAAGAAATAAAGAATGTATAGAATGTGATATTTTCACCCCAGGACAAGTTCACCTCTGGTCCACACCCAGCGTACAGCTAGGGTTTATTCTGAATTCACTTTGCCTCACCTATGACTTCAATGCACTTTTCTACCAATTTGTGCTAAGTTGCTTCAGTTGTGTCTGACTCTTTGTGACCCCATGGAGTGTAACCTGCCAGGCTCCTCTGTCCTATGGGATTCTTCAGGCGAGAATACTGGAGTGGGTTGCCAGGCCCTTCTCCAGGAATCAAACCCAAGTCTCATATGACTCCTGTGCTGGCAGGCGGGTGCCACCCGGGAAGCCCCGTTTGGCGGCAATGAGCACTTAAGAAATAGGCCAGCATTTCCTTTATTATTAATTCCTTCACTTTACATCATCCTTTCTTTTCTTAGGGAGAGAACACACACACTCATCCCAGAGCCATATGTCACAGTAACTCTAAACAGAAAAAAGGCACACGGGGAACCTGTACATGTCGGTTCAGTAAAGAAAAATAAGAACTATGAGCACTGAGAAGGAAGGAATTTTAAATTTATATGAATCTGTACCAGGAAATGTAAAGACTGGGTGAGTTTTAAACATCACAACAAATAAGCATTCAGTTGAGAGGCCTGTTACACAGAAAAATAACTTTATCAGTTTTAAAGTGTCATATGAAGTGGTAAAGAATCTGCCTGAAACACAAGAGAAGGCCTGCATTGCAGGAGACGTGTTTTCAAGCCTGGGGTCTAGGAAGATCCCCTGGAGAAAGAAATGGCAACCCACTCCAGTATTCTTGCCTGGAGAATCCCATGGACAGAGGAGCCTGGTGGGCTGCTGTCCATGGGGGCTGCAAAGAGTCAGACACGACTGAGAACACACAGGTACATGAAATTAAATGCACACTCACCACACAATCCAGGAATTCAACTCTGATGCATTTAACCAAGAGAAACAGAATTATGTGTCCATGAAAGACTTGTGAATGTTCATAGAGGCTTTACTCATCACAGCCAAGGACTGAGAACAACCCAAAGGGCCATCAGCTGACGAGTGGGGCTTTTTAATTGTGGTAGATCCATCCATACAAGGACTATTACTAAGCCATAAAAAGGAACACACTTTGGATTCATGCAACAACATGGATGAATCTTTTTTTTTTTTAAAGTTATTTAGTTATTTTGGCCGCACTGGGTTTTAGTTGCTGCATGAGAACTCAGCAGCATATGGGATCTAGTTCCCTAATCAGAGATTGAACTCAGGCTCCCTGCATTGGGAGCTCAGAGTCTTAGCCACTGGACCACCAGGAAAGTCCCTGGATGAAATCTTAAAAGTGTTATTCTAAGCAAAAGAAATTTGTCCATTAAACTATGGCATATACTAAATTCTGTGATACATTCTGATTTGAGGGATGTCTGGAAAATGCACCTCTCAGAATCACAATATGTAGTAAGACAAAACTGGAAACAATCTGAATTTCCAACAAGAGAGATTTCCTGGACAAGTCATAGTATACTCCTGTGATAAAAGTTTACAGTCATTTAAAATGACGATATAGATGTATATAAAGATTAACAGTGGAAAGACGCTCACAATCTATAAGGTGAACAAGTAAGTTATAAAACAACATGTTCACTGTGACACCATTTTGTTAAAAAATAATTATTGGTATGCATACCTGAACTGAAAAGGTCTAAAAGCTTTGTAATGAGAGGTTCACAGTGGCCATCTCTGGGTGGTAAGCATTTTTTTAATCTTTTGTTTGCTTTTCTATCTTTTCTGAAGGTAGACCACAAACATGTTTCATTTTTGTTATTAAAAATATGTAAGTATAAGATATCCACCCACCTGGTCATCTGTCTAAGCCTAAGTCTTCAAATGTCACACAACTCCTTAAAAATGCAATACTGACAGGAGGGAAAAAAAACCGTGAAACCATCTAACAGCTCAGGCAGAACACCGTTACTCAAATCATGGTCATTCGTTTCAAGGGATATTATGTCCTTACAAATAAGAATACGTGAATTAAGAGATGCACGAGAAATCTAAACAAAATAGCAGCAGAAGTAGAAAACCCATATTGGAAGACATCGAATTTTAACCAAGAAAAAATCACTGCCTGTACCTCAGGCTGTGAAGGAGTTACAGTCTTACATAGAGGTCACTTCAGGTAATGGGTGTTATATAATTCTTTGTTTTTATCTTTTTATTCCATTTTTCATATAAAATTAGTTTAATAGAGGCAAAAAATTAAGACTTTCCAGAACCATGTTAGCATTCCATAGGTCTCTAACATTACTCTCAAAAAACATTCCATGTAGAAACAAACAGCCAACAGACAGCACTCTTTGCACATCTTCCCTAAACTCCTTGGATCACAATTTTGTTTTTCTATAACCTGTCCAGCAGAACAGCAAATCTCACACAGAAATGCCTATGCTATAGGGAAATGGAGCAAGAAGTCTCCTTCATCTCTGTGCATGCTTCCCCCCCCCATATTTTCT
This sequence comes from Antilocapra americana, assembly GCA_007570785.1. Classification (NCBI taxonomy): domain Eukaryota; kingdom Metazoa; phylum Chordata; class Mammalia; order Artiodactyla; family Antilocapridae; genus Antilocapra; species Antilocapra americana. Next base: position 14,247,870 of record ML664186.1, on the reverse strand, counting down.
GGTTAAAGAAAACATTTGCAAGTTCATAAAAACAAGGAACTAAAATTAGATAGACGAGAACTGAACCTTGACTCACAGTAGGGAAAACATTATTTTTAAACTGCGAAATATTTATAGGCCTGTGCTCTATGGAAAAGGAAGACAGGCGTGCTAATGTATGTCGACGGAACAGCCCGGGGCCAGGATAGGAGGCTCAGGAAAAGAAAATACTTTCTCTGTGTGTTTTATTCCTGGGGCCACTGGCACTTCAGGTATTTTTTTTCCCTCATAGAATACAAATTAGAACCAATAATCACAGAGTATTTGAGAACCCTGTTTCACTTATCATTAAAGAAAATGCTGTAAACAGCTCACAGCCCACTGTGAAACCATCTTCGCCTCCTCCTATTGCCATCCTCGGGACGGAGAGTGCTCCCCAGCTCTGGAAGAACTAGCTTTGCTCTAGACACTTCATCATCCCTACAGGACAACCAATACTTTCCATAGCTCCCGACAAAAGTTTAAGAAATATGTTTGTTACAAGGGTTTTTTTTTTCTTTAAAAGAAAAAGACACAGAGGTGAAATCTAAGACAGTTAGCAGGTGACTATAAAGGAATAAATCTCTTACACATTAAAACCACATTAATTGTGACATGCACAGCACCGTTCAAAACCTTCAAGAGTGCTTTACCTCTCACCACATCAAGTCTAAATGTCTTCCTTCCTTCATTTACACCCTCGGGGTCAATGGCAGAGCACCTGCAGAGGGCCCCCACCCAGAGGGGGAGGAGGGTGGCTATGTCTGCAGGGGCCAGCGGGTCAGAGCTGATGCCAGGGGCCAGGAGAGAGGGGGAGGGGGACGTCCTTCCAGTCTGCGCCTGAGAAGAGGGGTGGACTGCACAGAGGGCCTGCCCTTTGAAAAAACCCAACCAGTGAGGGTGCAGGCTCGAGGCAGAAAGAACTGTTGTGCCAGGTCTAGGGGACTGGATCCATTTGGGGGAAACGAAGAGAAGACCTGGAAGTCTGAGTTGGTTGCGTGATCCAGTTTCACAACCTTCTCCTAAGAACAAGCACCTAAATTTTCATCTTAAAAACACTGTATTTTCACTGACATCACAGCCTTAATGCTGTGCATCCCTAGGGGCCATTTTCTTTCTTCAGGCTCCACCTCCAACTGTTCTCAACAACAGATGCCTGATACTCTACGGGGGAATCTCCCATTTGTTCTGGAAAGACACCTCTGGCCCCAGTTGATGAAGCAAGTTAAGTCCAGGCCAACGGGGTCTCACTTCCCTTCTGGTGACTGGTAAGATCATGTACATGGTACTGCTCTGTCCAAAGGGACCTGAGGGAGGTCTGCTTGGGGACACCAAGGAAAAGTTTCATTGCTAATAAAACAAGACACGCATGTGAAGAAAAGGCCCTCTTCTTTGAGGGATGTCACATGTCACCTGAAATGTCTGCAACCACCTTGTGCCATGAGAGAAGACGTCTCCCACACAGCAGGGATGGCAGAGAGCAAAGACAGACAGCACCTGGGCCCCTGAAAATATCATCAAACCTCTGACTTAAGCAGCCCTGGAACTGTCACACTTCTTGTTCCATGAGGTTTTTAAAAAATTCCTCGATTTCTAGCTACTTTTAGTTGAAGTTAAGTGAAGTGAAAGTCACTCAGTTATGTCCGACTCTTTTGTGACCCTATGGGCTATACAGTCCATGGGATTCTCCAGGCCAGAATACTGGAGTGGGTAGCTGTTTCCTTCTCCAGGGGATCTCCCCAACTCAGGGATCAAACCCAGGTCTCCCCATTGCGGGCGGATTCTTTATCAGCCGAGCCATGAGGGAAGTCTAACTTTTAGTTAGGTCTTCATTAGTTGACACACTTCTGGAGAAGGAAATGGCAACCCACTCCAGTACTCTTGCCTGGAAAATTCCATGGATGGAGGAGCCTGGTGGGCTACAGTCCATGGGGTCCCAAAAAGTCAGACGTGACTGAGTGACTTCAGTTTCACTTCACTTTCAGTTCACACACTATTAATTTGAAACCATCTTCATTTTACTTGTAAGCTTTTCTACATATGTTTGCCTCCCTTATGAAGTAGGGAGTTTTCTATTTTACAGTGAAGCTTTGTTTTATTTTGCAGCATCTCCTCTTCTTTTTGGAAAGCACAAAGTAAGAGCTCTGGGAGCACCTTACACAGTTCAGGGAAGGCATTTGATCTGGTGGATATAAGTGTTCCAGGTCCTGGTAAGAGGTACACACTATGATTCCCCCATGGCTATGTAAAGCGTTACATTCTATAAGATCCTTCACTCTACACTACCCTCCTTAGCAACCTTATTCCTATTAACTAGGCCCCCACATATCTTGAGTTCATGGAGGAAATGTTCTGGGCAGTAGTTAAGAGTATTCTAACCCCTATAAAAATACACTATATTCCCCAATGTAAACCAACACACTGGCACCGAACTTATAGATCAGTCTCATGACCAGCAGGAATCAGTCATCTTAAACTTCAACTCAGAATGCTGATGGAAATGAAGGTTCCGAATGACTGAAATGGTGAACCAGATCCCCTTGGAGCCCACAGATTCCCCCCAGGACTGCTAGCTCTTCCAAGAGGCTGCAGCAGCACCGTCCACCTCATTCCCCTTGGCTGTGCAGAGATGAGCTACAAAACCTCTCTGCTCGTGGGCATCATAATCCAGCTGCCCTACAGGGCATTCCAAGCCATGCACAGGGGCAACTTCTCAGGGGGAGCAATCAACACACCTTGAGGTGGTGACACCACTTCCCAGAACAGGGGGCCGAGGTGGCACTGGAGCATCTGCCCACCCCACCTTCTGAGCAAAGGGCCTCCACCGTTACCCTCGTCACCATGGAGGAGGTGACCCTTGCCTCCTCCTCTGCGCCTAAGGAGGAAGAGTCATTTTCTGATTAGAAACTCACTTTTCTCTTCTTCTGCCCTGAGCAGGACTGACGCTTGGTAACACTGACAAGTTCACATGCTCTTTCTTGTTTTAACTACGTAAAAACAAATACAAATGAACTATGAACCAATGACCGTGTTTGGGAGCTGAGCTCTTTCAGCGGCCAATGTATTTTTGGAAAAACATTCTATATTAAGGCCACACTGTGGGAACACTGCTGGCTGTGCACAGCAGTCTGCATCCCCGCGCTAGAAGGACAGCTAACAGGAGTGTCCAGACAGCACGAGAGGCCCCCGGCTCACTCGACCCATGAAACCAGAGGGGAAGCCTGATTCTACCACGCTGTATTTACACAATTTGGATTCATTCGAACAAGAAAGTTCCTAGAGCTGTTTAGGGCTTTTTTTTTTTGGTCAATATTTAAAATTGCGTTTATTTTTAAAGCTTGCCCTAGATACCAACTGTTTATCCAATGTACAATTCCAAAGTTGCTGAATCCAGTGCCAGCCCGGAGGGGACAGTTCAAACCCATATGTTTATCAGAAAGAAAAGACCTCTAAACAAGTGTCACCTACGTTACCCTTTCCCTAATACCACAGCACCACTCCAGCTCACAGGGAACAAAGGCATAATTTCCATCAGGACCCCGCATTTATCACCACCTATTCCAGCTTGGCTCTCAACCTGGAGGATGTTTGCTGAGACATCTGATTGCCAGATGTGACTCATAACACAGCCCTTCTAACAAGTTTCTCATTTTAAAAAGTTGCAGAGGTTTGTCCAAAAGCTAAACATAGAGTTCCTCTATGACCCAGCAATTCCACTCCTAGGCATATACCCAAAAGAACTGAAAACATGTGCTCAAAAAATAGAAGATTCACAGCAGCACTATTCACTGGAGTCAAAAGGCGGAAACAGCCCAAACGTCCACCAGCAGATGAGTGGATAAACAAAATGTGGCCCATCCACACAGTGGAGTATTATTCAGCCACAGAAAGGAATGAAGTTCTGATACACGCTACAACACAGATGAACCTGGAAATTATTATGCTACGTCAAAGAAGCCAGACACAGAGGCCACAGATGGTCCATTCACATGAAGTATCCAGCACAGGCAAGCGCATGGAGATGAAAAGTAGACTGGACACTTCCCAGGTGCTGGGAAGAGGGGGGCATGGGGGGCAACTGCTTAATGGATCTGAGGTTTTCATCTGGAGCCATGAACACGAGTTGGAGGTGATGGTTGTATAACACTGTGAATACACAAAATGCCACTGAATTGTCAACTTAATTTTATGTGATGTGAATTTCATACCAATTTTAAGTGAACAGAATATCAGAAAACCATAGGATTACAGCAAGGGGATGGATGGCAGAACAGAGCCCTTAGAATGTTCTTGGGGTACAGGAAGTCTGGCATCAGTTTATAAAAGCAACAGGGGCAGCGCCACCAGGCTTGGGAGACAGTCAGGTTTAGATAAATCCCAAGTCTCCACCCAAGGACTTCCCAAAACAGTCTTACAATCATTAAGAAATGTCAACCCCCTCCTCCCAGGCTCTGGGCAAGCAGCTCAGGATACCCCGTGGAGAAGCACGAACCGAGTAATTGATCTGTGGAAAATACCTTTTTCTCTACCTGTAAAAGGGGACAAATGAGTTCAAGTGCTGGGCCGACGGTCTTAAATCAGCCACAATATTAACGAATGTCTCTTTGGAGAGACAAATGCACCTTCCGCCCACCAGACACAAAATCACTGCCCGCAGTGACTACGCCCTCACCCTGCTCCACTCATTTGCGGGGCCCCACTGTGTCAGCCTCTTGTTCTCTGGTTTACAGTCTCCCTGACTGCCACCCATCCTGATTTGCTGTGCCCGGAGCTCACGGCAGGAGAGAGGCATCTGCAAAGGGCAGGCAGGCACCAAAGACGAAAGGTAAGCTCCAGCCAGGTATGAGGGAAGTCTGTGACCTGACAGTACCATCGACCGCATGGGTTTCGTCGCGGATGAAACAGGTTGTAGGGAGGGGAGCAGGGTGAAACCAACATCTGGTGAACGCCTACCACACTCCAGGCACTCTTATACGCACAATGGCGCTGGACTGACTGAAGCCAGAACCTCTCAGGTCAGACGGCACACTTCCCTAAAGACAAAGCCAGTGCTCGGGGGCACATGTTAGCATGCTGATTACCTGGACAACCCATCCTCCTACAGGTGGAGGCTACCTTCGTTTTTAACCTCAGAGAACAACCTTACTGAACCAGAGGGCAGAGACTTGGGAACATAAGCTGAGCAGTGAGATGTGAGCATGGATCAGGCAACTCTGGGGTCTCCTGGGCCTGCACTGGGCACCTGGGCCCTGTGCAGGCCCTTCAGGAAGAACAGACCGTTCTAAAACAAACCACCATAGATGAACCTATACTAAAGGCCAGACTAAATCTGGGGTATGCAAACCCAGGCACACCTTCAGCTGAAACCAAAAAGAAAGAAACAAGGCCTCTCCTTCCTTGGCAGTGGATTCGAGGACACCTGACACACACGACTTCTACGCAAGGAGCTATTCTTGGCAAATGTTTCTTGGGAAAGTCTGCAAAGTACTCTCTTGAAATTCTGGTAAATCTCAACAACAATCAACACTTCCCAAATTTAACATTCACATTTTACTTTTACAATACAACCAGTTACAGATTTAATGATTAGTGAATTCTAATGAGTTTATTATTAGTTATGAATCTAATCTATAATTCCCATTTTCTATTTCTACACACTCAAAAGAAACCTATTTCAGTCTTGTAGAAAACATGCTTCATTTATGAAGGCACAGATTTGATTCAAATTTCCCTTTCTCCTCCTCTTTAAAAATATACTAAAAATAACTGTCATAACATCTTACTCATCCTGAACTCAGTACCTGGCAACTTATTCAGAATACAGCTGACAACCAAAAAAAATCACACAAAGGTGGAACTCAGTCTTTTAATCAAAGTATGATCTGCAAGGTTAATGAGTTTGGTTATTTGGGGTTTTTTTTAATGGAATAAATTGAAAACCAGGAGCAAACCTGTCACAGGAAAGCATACTGATAGCTACATTAGCTGATAGCAAGAGAGCAAGCAGAAAAAGTATTTAAAAACATAAGAACTGGAAAAACAGAACAATCTTAGTTTATCTAAAGTAAAAAGCAAAAATCCCTATTTTTATAGGCAAAATGCTATATCAATAAAAGCCAAACAACAAGCAATAAAAATAACTGAGTCAACAAGAAAATTAAATTTTATTTGGTATATTTCATTTTTATGAAGATGAAAAAAGTATGTCATACATTTCAGAAACATAAAACCAAACATTTAAACTGGTTAAAACAGGAAAACATCTGACTGACTATAGAGGAAAATCCTCAAGTCTTCAAAACACTTAACAAAGTCCAAAAGATTTACTATATTTGATATTTATATCTAACAATATATCAAATGAGGCTGGTTTCAAAGTCAACCACATGCTACTCCCAAAGCTGACTATTCGGTAACTGGCTGGGAGAAAGGAAGAGCATCAGAGAATTTAATATTTAGTAAACCCAAATCAAGCTTAGAAAAGAGGAAAGCTGTTTAAAAAAAAAAAACTAAGCTGATTATGTGAAGCATTTACATTAAATTACAATTCAGCAATAAATCTCATTTAATCATCTTTCAGGAAAACTTTAAACACTAGTGAAAATGAAATAGCTAAATTTTAGTTGAGTTATATTATTAAATAATAAAAGATACTTTTATCATTTCTATTTGTATTCAGTTTGACTGTTGATTTCAAAAAAGGAATCACTTTTCCATCAACTGATGAATGGATAAACAAAATGTGGTCTATCCATACACTGGAATATTATATGACCCAATTAGGGGATGAAGTAACGACACAGGTACAACACAGGCGAACCTTGAACAATATGCTCAGTGAGAGAAGCCAGACACAGAAGGCTGCCTATTGCATAATTTTTTGTGTATGGAATGTCCAGAACAGGGAAATCCAGAGAGGGAAAGCAGACTGGTGGGTGCCAGGGGCTGGGAGGTTTCGGGGGGAAATGGGGATTGAGTGCTAATTTGTGCAGAGGTTCATGTGGGACTGATAAAAAACGTTCCAGGGACTTCCTGGGCAGTCCAGTGGTTAAGAATCCATACTTCTGGAGCTTCTCTGGTGGCTCAGTGGTAAAGAATAGCAGGAGACACAGATTTGATCCCTGGTCAAGGAAAATCCTACGTGCCGCGGAGCAGCTAAGCCCACGTGCCACAACTACTGAGCCTGTCATCTAGAGCCCACGTGCTGCAACTGCTGAAGCCCACGAGCCCCAGAGCCCGTGCTCGACAAGAGAGGCCACCACAGTGAGAAGCCCATGGACTGCAACTAGAGAAAAGCCCAAGCAGGAATAATAACCCAGCACAGCCAAAAATAAAAATAAATATATTTTTTTAAATAATCCATGCTTCCATTGCAGGGAGCATGAGTTTAATCCCTGGTTGGTAAACTAAGAGTTCTTATGCTGCAAGGCACTGTCAAAAAATAAATTAAAAAAAAAAAGGTTCTAAGATTGATTATGGTGATGGTTGCACAGATCTGTGAATATACTAAAAAATCACTGAATTGCATACTTTAAACGAGTGATTAGTATGGCACAGTATATGAATTATACATCCAAAAAATGTTATTTAAAAAAAGAAAAGCTCAAAATCATACACCCTAAGAACTTCGTTCATATTCCTTGTTCAGGAAAGTTCCACACACCATAAGCAATGTTGTTGAAAGAGAAACCTTAGTGCAAACTGGAACGCCTCCAGGGTAGTATATGGAACTGGAAATTTAATAGCTACTAAATAAAGCAACATCATGACTGGAGCTATGAAAGCAAATATTTCCATTTGAACTTCAAATGGCAGAGGGACAAAGTTGTTATCTTAGGATTGTGGGCTCTAAGAGTGTTCATAAATCACCATTTCTTTCAGGAGCCAGAAAGAACACAGGGTTAATTAAGTTATTCCAGCTGAGAAAGTCACTATGAAATGTGTGTGAGAGACCAGAAAAGTCCTTTGAGATGTTTTGCTTGCCTGGTAGTTCCACAAGTTTTTAACCTCCTGCAATGACTGACACACTGAGTCAGGCGCTTTAGTCAGTAGAAAACATATGACTCCAGCAGGGTGTGAATAACAGCTTCTCTAAGCGAAGCTACAGTTCCACAAGTTGGGCCTTTGTTAAGGTGAAATTCTCTCAGGTCAGATGACACGTGTACCCAGTGTCAATGCTAACTTTCAGGATAGAGTAGTAGAGGGTTTTTCCTTTTTCCTTTGTTTCACCAACCATGCAGATCACAGAAAATGTCATATTACTTTCTGTGAGCTGCTTTGCAAGGCTTTGCTATTTTGTAAGAGAGGATAAGAAAACCATTCAAATCTATTATAAATCCTTTATAATGAAATCCAAGGGTTTCCTTTTATCACTGACCTGTAATTTCTAATTAAGAGGCCTAAGTTAGACTCTTCCTGGGTATATTAATTTGGAGCCTCCTGAAGTCACACTAACTACAAAGTATATAGGACCTTGGCACCCTAAGTATACAGTTAGCTGATCCAGGAACCCACTTTGGGAGCAAGTGAGTCTTTTATTAATGGAATAATCAGTAAGCACATTATTAACCCACTGTTTGCTCTGTTCTATTAGGGAGAAACTTGCCAACACAAGTGAAATTCATTTTACTGGCAACTAACCTTCCAATCTCTCTCCCGAATAATGTTCAAACAGGAACTGAAGCACATTTTTTTACTATTATTTAATCACTTCACATGTTCTCCAAGCCATTTCCAATGAATGTCTCAAACTTTCAAAATCAAATTGGGTTCCCCTAATGATACTCTGCTTTATACAACAATTGTGAAAAAAAAAATGTGTAAATTACATTTCTATAACTCAATCTTTATTTACTTATATTTGAAGGAAGTAAAGAATCCTTTAGAACATTAAGAATTTCACCATGCCCTGCAATTTAGTGGTTAGGTAAATCTGAGTTTCCATATGCTAAATTTATCTAAATGAGGGTTCATAGTTTAAACAAGTAGATGAAGAAACCAGTTCCTCATATGAAGAATGTGTACTGTGTTCCAATCACAGAAGCTCAGCTGTTCTTAAAGAATGGTGGGGAATTTAAAGCACATCTAATTCAAACTTTATGCTTTACAAACAGGAGAAAACTGAGAACCAGAGAGATTATTTTCCTGAAAACGCTTATCTAATTAGTGGAGAAAACATTTTAAGATGAAAAGCTAATGTACTAAACAAATTTATTTTTTCAAATAATAAGATAATTCTATAAACATACTTTTCTTTCAGAAACACTCCCCTCTCCTGGTTTTAGACAGCTCATTCACAAAACAAAAATTAATGACCATAAGAAGCATTTCTCATGGAGAAGAGAACTCATTTATGAAGTTACAGAATGCAGTGTGATCCACACTTGCGATGTTAACACTTGATGACAGGGCAAAACTAACTAAATTCACGTGCAACAGTCTCTTCCACTTAAATGTCAAAGCCTTAATGGGATATTGTATGTTGAGATCCATAAACAAAAAAATAAAATCACCTACATATGGGCTTTCTTCCCCTCTACAAACTACATGGTAAAAACCAAAGTTGGTATTTCCCACACGATTCAAACACAAATATAAATGATCCAAAAGCTGCTTTCAGTAGCACATTTTTCCTTGGAAGGAAAAAAAATGAATAGAATTTAATAGCATTACATAAAAATCCTGGAAATTATGCACGAAGATTATGCTGGAGCTTTGCCCAAAAAAGGATATGCTGGCTTTCCATGTGCATAAATGATAATCGAATAAGAATTTTAAGGAGCTACAGTATTATTAAAGATAAATATACTTTCTGAAATCTTTGTCTTAAAAAGCTTAAAAATTATTGCCTAAACTAAGCCATTCAACCCCACATTTCCTGGGCCCTGAATAAACACTTGGGTTTTCAATCCTCTGCGCTCCTGCTTGGCAGCCTTCCCCACAGACCCAGGAGCCCAGGGCTGCCCCACTCCCACTTGCTGGCGGTCCACACTCCCAGGCACTCGCCCATCTCATCCTTAGGGCCTTTAGCGACCCGGATCGCAGCCTCTACTTAATTACCCACACAGCTATTCCTGGAAGGCCAGTTGCTGCCTTCTCTCTGCCTTCCATGCAGATGTCTGGGGCATGGATTTGCACACATGTCTGATGCTGGGAAAGACTGAGGGCAGGAGGAGAAGGGGGTGGCAGGATGAGACAGTTGGATGGCATCACCGTCTCAGTGGACATGAGTTTGAGCAAACTCAGAATGTGAAGGACAGGGAAGCCTGGTGCTACAGTCCATGGGGTGGCAGAGTCGGATGCAACTTTGTGACTGAACAATACCACCCATCTTCATTCATTCATTTGTTCATGTCACAAATATTGAGCCTCTGCTGTACACCAGTTATGTTTCCGGCACCAGGAATACAGCAGTAAATAAAATACGCAAAAATTCCTGCTCTTGAGGCACATTCAAGGGCGGTGGATACAGATCAGAAGTCAGACGCACATTACTATACAGCACGGAAAGGAAAGCGGCAGGACATCGTTCCAGAAGCCGCCTTTCAGAACAAGGGGACCGGGGAAGGGAATTCCTGGAGCGGGCAGCCCAGAACTTCCCACAGCTGTCCTGGGAGATGGGGCTTGAGGGGCAGGGGGCGTGCGCTTCAGTCTGCAAACAGATGACCTACATTTTGGTCTAGGATTCCTTTCATTTTCTTGTTCTTTATCCTTATATACCAACATTCGAGGGCACCTGTCCTTCAACAAGTATTAGTGGGAAGATACAGGAGACAGAAAGCTGCGTTGCTCTGTAATTGTCAATTGTGAGAATGTAAATTAAAGCTTCTGAGGAGCTTGAAGAAGCACAAACCATTTGTTCAGAAGTGCTCTTTCTCCATATAAACACGCATATACTATTAATTTTCTTTTCAAAAAGGGAGAGAGTAAAGCTCAGCTCAGTCTCGCTCAACAAAAATACCAGACAAACAGAAGTACTAAGATTTTCATGCCTATAATTTCCCTAATCCATAAAAACATTATGAGGTAAGTACAAAAGCTCTCAGACACTGCCAGTTTGTATGAAAAGGACTCAGGGGCTACCTCAAAAGGGTTTTCCCAGGGGGCCAAGAAAGGACAATTTGAGCATCAAAAACATAAAAAGAAAGAAAGAAAGATGTCTGTAATGGAGTGAAATACACCAAAGAAGCTAAAATCCAAGAGTTTATATTAATTCTTGAAAAAAAAAGCCACCAGTTCTCTTCAGAGGATGTTAAGAAACCAAGTCAGCCTGAAAACTGGTGGACAACGGGAAGGAATCAAGCAAATGAAACATAAACTTCTAAATATACACAGATCCCAAGATCCTAGGATTTCACAATGGTTGAGATAATAACACGCCTGAAAACATTGTGTGAACAGGAAAGAGCTGAATGAAGAAAGGTATAGCTGTTTTTCTGTTACTGCTGCTGCTAAGTAAGCTAGTTAGTCAATCTAATCTGTACTGAGTACTATGTGCCAAGTACATTTCTAAGTACTTAATATTATTTTCTCCTTTAATCCTTACAACAATTCTGAGAAGCAGGTACCAATGTTTTCTAATACAGTCCTTTGGGAATAAATACTGGCTCCACCATTTGGTAACTTCTCTAGCTGGATGACCATCATGGGTTACTTAACCTTTAACCTCTCAATACTTCAGTTCCCACACCTATAAGGAGGAGATGGTAAGTCTCCCTATCTCCAGGCCTTTTTGTAATAAGATCAGCAAGTTTAGACAGTATTTGTTTAGGTGATTATTTGATTCGTATCTATTTTGCCTTCTAGGTTGTAGGCTTTTAAGAGGGCATCGTGCTCTATCTCCAGAACCTAGTTGAGCTATTACAAATAGTTTAAAAAAAAAAAAAGTCACTCGAGGTTTATGGAATAAAACATGAGTTTACAGCAGAACACAGCAGAGCTGAATAACTAACTGGTACAAATCTCATCCAATATCTCCAAAGTCCCAGAGGTGAAGATTTTCCCATAATTTCTCAACTATCAAGGGGCATGTCGCCTTAAGTACCTCTAAGCTCTGGGGACAAGAGGCAGCCCAAGAACAATACTGCCTGAACTCCCTCGAGCTTTCAGTAATGAAGCTGCCAAACTTGGCAGCTACAGTTTAACTAGGGCAAGTTATCCATGTTTTTGCATTTTGGACACTTGCCCTTTTTCATTCAAGAAACTGTCACAATCACAGTCCCTGGTGTGTTCTCGGTTTCAGTACCCAATTACACAAGAGGTGCACCAAATAGAGGGCAGGAAAAAACACACCGCTGAGTGCAATATGGAACGTGATTCCTCAGGCAGAAGAGTCGGTTATTGTTTACTGAACGCCTTTTGCAGTCACGTCGCTATGCTAATAAGTGCTTTATTTGAATGATCAACTCATTCATAGTCTCCCAACAGGTCTCTGACAGAGGCACTGTCATTCCTGGCTTCCCTGGGTTCCACGGTTCAGAACTGAGAACTGATTCCAAATGTATGGGAAACCAAAACCTACGCACCAACCGCTGTACTATTCCGCCAAAGAGGGAGCTCGGCAAAAATGAATCAAAAAACAAAGCTGACGTTCTTTATCCTGATCTCTAAACACAGCAGCAGGGACTTGGCAGAGTCACAAAGGGTTTTTTTTTTTTTTTTTTTGAGAAAAAGGAAATGCATGAACTGAAGTCACTTGCTACTTCCACAATAAATGTCACACGTCCATCCTAATTCCAACATGAACTCTACCATCTACATGAGAATGTGTCTGGGGAGCAGGTACAAACTCTCGCTCTTCCTTTCTTACCACTCAGGGAAGCAGTTCTCAGAGGGCGGTGTGCAGACCCCCAGGAGTCCCTAAGACTTCTGCAGGGCATCTGTGAGGCCAAAACCATTTTCATACTAAGACATGATTTGCCTTTCTCCGTGTTGACACTGGGCTTCCCAGATGGTGCTAGTGGTGAAGAACCCCCCTGCCAATCCAGGAAACACAAGAGACACAGGTTCGATCCCTGGGTGGGGAAGATCCCTGGCTGGAGAAGGCCGTGGCAACCCACCCCAGCATTCTTGCCTGGAGAATTCCTTGGGCAGAGGAGCCTGACGGGCTTCAGCCCATAGGGTCGCAAAGAATCGGACACAACTGGGTGACTCAGCACACATGCACGTGTTGAAGTATCATCACCAGTAGGCCTTGATGATCCAAAAGCAAACGTGATGATACAAAGCTGACATTCTTCATCCCAACCCCTAAAGAGACAAGACTGCCAGTGCCTGACCACGAATCTGGGCAGTAGCACCAAACTCTGCTGGTCATTAACCAGCTCTGTCGCACCACACGCTTGCAGAAGAAAAAAACAGTCATTTGCACTTAAGAATGTCCCCTGATAAAGCAGTAAAATCAAATAATTGTGTTAAATGTCAAGTGTGTTCTGCGGGATGATGTTGGAATGCGCCTACAACTCTGCCCTAAGAACCAATGTGACTGGTTGTCCCCCAAAGCATCTATGCTCCTGTTTGGGCTGCTTGTTGGATAGCACATCATTTATACTTGACGCACAGACAGACTCTGGTCATTCACTTCAGTATCTGGCAGACTGTTCCTAAGAAATGAATGAAATGACTCTGTCCCTTCAATGAAAACAACTGAGAGTATTTGTTGCCAAGGATAAACTCAAAGTTTCAAGGGAAAATCAGAATTTTGGAACACTTTTACCCGCCACTGTGAAGCTGACATTGTCCTAATATTTAAAGACTTTATCTCAACATCTGGAAAATCTGCATAACTCAAGAAACCATAATTTTCTAAATGACCAACGTATGATGTTACAAAGTCACACTTGGGTAAAAGTTCCTTCAAAAATCCAACAGGGTTTTGACAGCAGACAAAAAACTGATCAGATATTGCAACTAACCCTCAATAAACTACCACTTCTTGGGTGTTTGAGCAGTACCAAAGAAAAATATCCACAACTATCTAAATGGCTATTAAAATGCTCCTCCACTTTCCAACTATATATCTCTGTAGAGTCAAATTTTCCACACATTCTTCGACATACTGCAACAGATAATGCCAAAGCAGTTAAGCAAATCCAGCTGACAGGCTTAAAAATGGCTCATATGGTAAATTTTTGTTATGTTGTATGTAATGACCAAATTCTCACAATATCAAAATCTAAACAGAAATACCAATACTGAAATCACCAATCAGCAGAGAGATGAAAATTTAGGCACATGTGCATATAACATAGAAAATTCACTGTGTTCTTCTTTTCAAGATTATTATTCCACAGCAAAGTCCACAGGAGACACTGACAAGTATAGGTAGAAACACAATTATTTGAAGGCTGGTTAGTAGACGAGAACCCTGAAATTTCTTTACCTATTCTATTTGCTTCTTTTCAATTTTTTCCTTTCTTAGTTATCCTGTCTGAAAAGACTACTCTCCTCCCTTCATTCCACCTGCAACTCAGCGAACCATATCCTGAACTTTCTTTGCCAGAGGCTAATTTACTCAAAAGCTGGTCCTCAGGATTAACAGCTGTGTGCTCCTTCTGGAAGCCATATAATTTGGTCTGAAGGAGTCTGAATAAACTGTCATCAGGGGCTGCCTGAGCACCAACTCCACAGCTGTTTGCCATCTCCAATCCCAGATGTCAAGTCAGATTTTCTGCTTCATCTTATCTCTGCCTCCTTGCTACTCCAGAGGCTGCTGGCTACATGCATGAGAGTCTGCTCGAGGATGCAGGCGAGCATGGAGTTTCTATTCAACAGGACTTAAGAGGGGACACCAAGAGGTCAGCCGTGGGCAAGCTCTACAGTGGCAAGTTGTTGTTGTCCAGTCACTAAGTTGCGTCCAACCCTCTGTGACCCCATGGACTACACGAGACTGCCCTGCCCTTAACTATCTCCTGGAGTTTGCTCAATCTCACATCCACTGAGTCAGTGAGGCCATCCAACCATCCCATCCTCTGTCGCCCGCTTCTCCTCCTATTCTCAATCTTTCCCTGTATCAGGGTCTTTTTCAATGAGTGGCAAGGGGTATGAGCTAGGCTGGGGACAAGCTATCAGGTGAAGCCAGGGGTGCAAGCAAACTGCACCCCGAACTAGTACATAGCTAGGGATCCTAGCTGTAGTGGCAGGGAGCCAGGAGCCCAGACTCCCAGTTTGGGACAGCTGCTGGCAGAGGCTGAAGTGCTGAGTGTCTCCGTCCACTGTCAGATTGAGGAGAGACCTCAGACAGGGTCTAGATAGGAACTCCAACATATGGTGAACGAGTCAGTCACTGAAGTGGCCAGTGGGTGACCATCTCTCACATGCACATCAACAGATCTTTCCCCGAGCTGCTCTACAAGTCCAAAGCTTGGTTTGGAGGGAAAGTTTTATTTTGTTTAGCTTACAACAATGTAATACTGTTGATATTCCCTCTATAAATACACAACTGTTGGTGTAGATTCAGGGTGACTGAGTATCTTTGTTTTATCTTCCTAGATCAATAGTTAAGGAGGGAAAATAAGATGTCTGTAGGTATTTTCTGAGTTTCATTTCCTTTGTGACTCTCTGTCTATGAGAGGAAAAACTGCAACAATTGACAGTACTCATCTTTTTTGCTTGTGGCCTAAGACAGAACACAACAGCCAGTATCCTCTTGGGCCCAGTGGTATGACCCAAATGGAGTGGAAAGACCCTTCTTCCCATCACTTAAATCAGACTATTTCTTCCTAATTTTTAATAATAATTGCCCCTCACTTTCTGGATCATTTTCAAATCCTAGTCTTCCACTGAAAATTCTTTCAACCTTCTCTCTCAGTGACTGACCATCCGCTCTAAAACACACACACACATACTCTCCATAGTCTCCTTCCTGCTTATGTCTTCTCCTTAGAACTGAACACAAAACAAACTAATACTTTTACAAAAAATAAATTTTTTTGTTTTTGTTTTTGTTTTTTAACTTTTTATTATTTAGTAGGAAGTCTCAGTTATGCAGCATTACCATTCAGCATCTGTATACAGTACAGAATGATCATGACTAACAGCAGTTGACTCCCTTCACCCGTTTCACCCCCACCCCTTTCCCTCTAGTAACTACTAATCAGTTCTCTATTTCTTTGAGTTTCAAAAAATAAATTTTTGTCTTTTGTTCACTGCTGTATCCACAGCACCTAGAAATGTGCCCCAAACAAAATGCTGAATGAATGGACAAGCCAGGACTTCGTGGCCTATTTCATATTCTACAACTTGATCCTGCACTTTCCATTTACACCACAGATTTTGCAAAGGCCTCTCACCCATTCCTGATGCCAAAAAATTCCCACATCAATTCCAGAAACCTGAAAAGCCTCTCAAACAATTAAGCCCTACGCCTGCCCCTGTTCTCTGTTTAAATGTGGCTGTGGGTCCAATCCAGTTGATCTGACTGCTGTTCACATCGGTCACCTCATCTCCATTGCCATTCTTGTTACCTTGATCCAGGCCACCAAGGATTTACTGGAATGGCTCACTAATCCCCAGCCCACACTCCCTAGAACTGAAAGAGTAAACTTTCTAAAACTGCAAGTCAGAGAACCTAAGCTTCCTACCTAAAGCCCATCATGGCTCCCCATTACCTATAGGACTGAACCCAAACTCCTTCCCAGGTAATCACAGCTGCCCTTGTCCTGATGAACTACTTAAACTGCCCAGTCTGCCAAGAAATGTAACCCCAAGCTTTTGTCCAGGCTTCCCTGGTGGCTCAGACGGTAAAAGAATCCACCTGCACTGTGGTAGACCTGGGTTAGATCCATGGGTTGGGAAGATCCCCTGGGGGAGGGCATGGCAACCCACTCCAGTATTCTTGCCTGGAGAATCCCAAGGACAGAGGAGCCTGGCGGGCTGCAGTCCATGGGGTTGCAAAGAGGCGGACATCACTGAGCAACTAAGCACAGCACAGCAAGCATTTGCCCACGCGTCCCTCACTGCACTGAATGTTCTTTTATCCCCTAGGGAGCCACTGCTTGACCTCAAGACCCACCCTGGGAGCGTGCACCTCTCTATGGCATTCCCAGCTCTGTGGACTTGAAGAACGTTTACAATCTGCAAGCTCACCCAGGTCAGGAACCATCATGACTCCACCTGTGTCCACAGGGCCAGGTGACATGAGAGAACAATGAAGATGTTTAAGGGGTGAGTGATAGTGCAGATATAACGACAGTCCACTTTCCACAGAGCCCATTCAGACAAACTACAGAGCAGCAGCTTCCTCCCACACTTCCAGGCTAGCACTGGAACCCCTAGTTTACTCCACGGATCTTCATTTCTATAGAGTCCTCGACCGGGTATTTTTAGCCCAATATCAGGAAAGGGGACGAGAGGAAAAGCTAGCATTCCGCATTGCACAGAGAAAAATACCTGCCACAAACCCAAAGATAGGCTAAAAGGAATCTTATGTATATAATCTTATGTATATAACCTTAACTCCTTTTGTGGAAAGGGTCTTCTACAAACTATGCTAACATCTCAGCTGAGTAGATTTGTACAGCGTCAGGAGAAGTGAACTGTGCAGTTTAAAAAAAAAAAAAAGGTCAGGAAGTTGTGTAGACATCCTCTATTACTGGGGTCCTGTCCAGAGGGTTTCAAAATGAGCTGAATAAAGCAAAAATCATGGTCTCAGGGAAACTGTTAAAGAAGAGAATATTTTAAAAAATCACCAGCTTGGCTAAGGCTTCTATCTTTCCCCATCCTCCATCCAGTGCTAGAATCTTCCCTTATAAATATACAGTGTACACAAATTTAAAGAAGAAATTAATTTACCAAATTTACACTATATAGGTTTTAAAAAATTCACTCTTTTTTTTTGGGGGGGTGGTATCAGTGTCTTTGAGACCTTTGATCTGTAAGTTAAAAATAAAATTACACATAAACAAACAAATATGGGTACTGCCAAAGAGTCAAAGATCTGGCAATTTCCAGACATAATGATGACATCTGTCTTATTTTTGAAATTCAAGTAATACACTATTCAGAGAACCACTGAGAAAATTGCTATCATCGTCTTACTTAATCTAACATAGCACAGTGCTGCTCCATTCTCTGGAATCTGTCCCACAATCCCTGAGGATGGAGCAGGGACACTCAGATCCTACAGGTATCAAAATGTCAAGCAAGGGTTGCAGCCATACCCCACTCCATGGCATCTCCAGACTCCAGAGCAGGGGCTACCGTCCTGCAGATGAAGTCACTTGTTACAGTAACTGCAGTTTCTGACCTCATCAATGTAGCACTGCAAGCTCTCTGCTGGCATTAAGTCCGACTCTGTGTCTGACTCTGTGCAACCCTATGGACTACAGCCAGCCAGGTTCCTCCGTCCATGGGATTCTCCAGACAAGAATACTGGAGTGGGTTGCCATGCCCTCCTCCAGGGGATCTTCCCCACCCAGGGACTGAACCCGCATCTCTTGTGTCTCCTGCATTGGCAGGGAGGTTCTTTACCACTAGCGCCACCTGAGAAGCCCCCTTCCCTGGTCTACAGCACTGCTAGAAATGCTGTGCAAAATTAACACAAAGGAGAGGCAGAGAGAAATTCGAGGAGGACAAAAGGAGAGAAAGTATTTAGCAGAAAGCAGACACAAAGGTCTCTAGGCAGAGAGAATTATCAGGTGAAAATATTTTTCTATTCTACCCACAAATTCCTCAACTGTTAGCAAAATTAACAGAACAAAGAAAGATCAGGATAAGGATAAAGTATCCTCACCAGATAACAATGTGTAAACGATAGGGAGAACAAAGGAAATATCAACTGAGCACACAGGCAGTGTGACAATCCATCCAGGCCCTCAAACTCAACCACTTATGAGCGCAGATTTACACCATTACTTCTGTCTCTGATTTAAGATGTTCCGTCTCCTTCTGAGTACTCCCTTTCCCGGGGCTTTTCATCATGTAATTATACAACGTGGGGTACCACAAAACACAATATACCTTTACAAATGTTGGCTTTTAAAGATCAATGTTATTGTCTCTACATACTTCCAAAATAGATGTTCCCCTTAACCTGAAGACTTCAGTAAAATAGAAGGTCTTTTTTTAAAAAAAGGAGGGGAAAGGATGTTAGTTATTTAGAATTCTTACTTTTGATCCCAGTTACTTATAAGTCATCACTTCCCAGACCTCAAAGATTTTTGCCCTACGTGAAAAAAAAAAAAATTAAAAGAAGCAGCTTGGTGAAAAAACAAGAATAGCAGTAAGGAAATTAAGACAGGGAAAATCTGAGGAGCTGGGGGAGGAGGTCTAAAGACTTCTCTGGGTATATGTCCCACTTTCAAATCACCTGGTGGTTTGAGAAGTTCAACATTCTAAAATGCCGCTGTATATAAGGTAAGACAAATACCATGATTAGAAACCATAATGAAATATATGAAAGCTGAAAATGCAAACATTTAAAAAAGAGACCTAGGCAAAAGGCAGTGTGCACTTGGGGGTACATCATTTCATCTAATTCTCAAGGGTCCTGCAGGGCTTAACCGACTTCTTTTTCCAGCAAAGTGAGGCCTAGAGAGGAGAAAGGCATAGAAAAACATTTTGATGGGGCTTAAGGGCAACCTAATGGATCACAAAGGAAATTTCTTATGCTGCTTCCAAGTTTTGACTGAAGGGCTCGGATCCCCTCACACTCATTGGACCTGCCCCAGCATCTCGGAAACATTAACAGCCAGCTGGCGGGCAACACATTTTCAAAGTTCTCCTTCCTTCTAAAGGTGTCATCTAGGTCAGCACTGTCACAGTGAACAGACCTGTGATATCTGACTCACTGAGGGAAAAGTCCCACTGGCCCTGGGAGACAACTGATCTGCCTCCAGATACTGATACTGGAAAGAGATTGTTTTGTTTTTCCAACACAAACGGGATAGGGGAGGGAGATGATGAGGCAAAGAAATGCACATACCTTTCAACTGGTCAGCAACAACACTCTGGCCAAGGCGTTCGGTAACTTTCCCATCCTCCATTTCGTACCGGTCATCTAGGTATTTTGCAGTGGCCTCGGAAATGTGAACCTTGCCAGCCACTCCCAGCTGCTCCATGAGATTGGCCAAGTTCACATCATTGGACCACACGTCAAATTTAAACCTCCTCATGCCCAAGATGCCACACAGGACAGTCCCCGTGTGAACCCCAACGCGCATGTTCACCATCTCTTTCTTCTCTTGGCAGAACTGCTCAATGGCTCTTATCATGCCCAACCCCATCTCGATGCAGCAGTAGGCATGGTCAGCCCTTGGCTCAGGACACCCAGCCACACAATAGTAGCAATCTCCCAGGGTGCTGATTTTCTCACATTTGGTCTCCTCACACAACCGGTCGAAGCGGCCGAACAGATCGTTGAGGAGACCCACCAGGGCATGAGCAGACTTATTGGCACTCATCTTGGTGAAGCCCACGATATCTGCAAATAAAATACTGACTTCTTCGATCTGCTGCATCTTAAACGGGCGGAAGGCGATAGGGGCTTTCTGGATGGAAGACTTCTTCTTCCTGTTCTTGGGGCTGGAGGTGGCATGCCTTTTGACAGAATTCTCGCTCTCCTCGTCCCCCTGTTTCATCAAATCATCAGCTATGATTCTTGGCATCACAGAATGAATCATCCTCTCTTTCAGGGCTTTTTCCACTTCCAGATCCTTTCCGTGCATAATAGACTGGCCCACCTTGAGGAAGGTGCTCCTGGATCTCACCTGGGACATGATGAACAGGTGGATCCCGATGGCGTGAATGCAGACGTGGAGCAGGGCCCGGCTCAGCAGCTCCCAGTGCAGGGCCTCCACTCCAGGGGAGGGAAAGCAGGCTTCGTCTTGGAAGTGATAGCCAAAGGTCTCAAAAAGAACAGAATAGGCCACTCCCAAAATCAAGCTCAAGTACAAAGGTAAGTGCATGACGGTGTAGAGCAAAAAGAGCACTTCGATGCACATGGAAAAGCTCCCCACTTGAGATAAGCAAGTGTCTGTGAGCCTGGCGGCCCGAGTTTGATTGAAGCTGTCAACTCGTCCTGAGAGGGGCGTCAAAACCTGAAACTGGGCAGCCAGGGTCAGGGCGAACACCAGGAGGGTGAGAACCAGCGAAGTCCACACGTAATGGCGGGCGTACAATTTGGTGAAGGTAAACAGAAAAAAGCCCACACACACGACGAGGAAGCACAGAGCAGGGGCTACCATGACAATCAGTTTCGATTTCATGTGGACCCCAAAATAGATGCTCCAGAGAAGGCAGGCGAAGCCGATGTAGAAGAGCGCATACCGGAAGCGGCGCTGGGTCTGCGGGAAGCAACGCTCCATGCAAGCCTCCTCCAGGTTTACAGAGTCGAACTTGGGGTCCCACCACCGGCTGGAGGCCCGTTCGAACAGCTGGGGCAGCTTCTTCCTCCTGCGCAGGCGGCCTCCGGCGCCCATTCTCCGGGGGACCCCTCCGGAGTCCCCGGAGCTGCTGCAGCTGGAGGAGATGCTGTACTTGCAGTGCTTCGGGTGGCTGTTGGAGGACGGCTGTTTGGGGTTGATCCTGACCCGCACGCTGTTGCTGTCTCCGCTGGAGTCACAGCTCACCTCGGTGCTGTGGTGCTGCAGCAGCTGCTGGTGGGGCGGGGAAGCCATGTTGCCGAGCTCGGAACCCTGCCGGCCGGGGTCACCGGGACCTGTCGGCGAGACAGCCAAAGTCAGCCCGGGGTCTGTTCCTGCAGGAACGCGCACCTGAAGGCCACCAGCCCGACCGGCGTCCTCAGCGGGAGCCCGGGCGGTCTACTGGGAAAGCCACCGTCTGCTCACGACGACTGGGGAAAGTCTGAGCGCCGCTCCACCGTCCCCCCCGAGGCCGACCGCAGCCGCCGGGCCGGGCCGGGCGCGCCCGGGGGTCCGCGGGCGGCCGCCCCCGCGCCCGTCCAGCGCCGCCCGAGCCCGCGGCGCGTTTCCTCCGCGCGCACTCGCCTGCTCCGCCGCCCGCTCCTGAGGGAAGTCCAGCCGAGCCTCCTCACGCCGCGGGCCGCTCTCGCAAACACAGCTCTCCCGGCTGCGGCCGCCGGCCCCTCATGC